>NPFG01000335.1:0-43876 GCA_002288965.1 Xylaria sp. MSU_SB201401
ATAAGGTGAATATTGTAAACGCGTTTGTATATTCCTTTAACCGAAGGCAAATTGGCTATGTATTCAACCAGACCAGGGTATAGCTGCGTATTGCAGAATACACAACAAGGTCTGTTTAACAGGGGGGGTACGTAGTAGGCCGCCATGCAGGTCAATTGAAACTTGTCACCCTAATCGAGCCATCGCAATTGTCGCAATGACTACACGTAAGGCCTTTCATATTTGGAAAGTACGAGCGTTTTGTTGTCTCCATTTAAGTCACCTACGCCGTGGTTGTGCCTTTTATCATATAGCTCTAGCATTCTGAGGAGCCATGGACCAACCTAACCCCAGCGCTTCAACCCCAGACCCTCAAGAAAGGCCCGACAGCTGCGGCCAAGATGTTCCTACCCACAGCCGAGCCAATCGAGGACTGATAATACCTTTCTCACCTTATTCCATTCTTCCGCCTCTGCCTTCTTCTCCATGTCCACCGGCAAGTCCACTGACGACAGGTATGCCATTGAGGATGTTCGGGGAATACGCTGGTCCTGAACAGCAACCAGTCAATGACAGCAACTCCGACCGGCCACGCAAGCGAGGCCGTTACTCCTATCTAAAATGCAGCTTTTGTAGACGGGATAAGCAGAAGGTAGGCTCTAGCTGCGCTCCATTTCAATCTTTCTCCAAATTCTGACAATGAATAGTGCACACCCCAGGATCGCCCAGACGGGCAGAGATGTCATCGCTGTTTGGAAAAAGGGTTCGCATGTTCTCAAAGCATGACTTCCAAATCATCCAGAGACGAAGGACAGCCCATCACAGCTCCGTATACGACAAGCGAAGACCCATTGTTTGAAGACATGTAATTAAGCGCGCCCCTTTTATTGACTACTGAACGATTAGCTGACAGGCTAAGCGTGCTGCTTCTCAGTTGGCATCGCATGCTCCTTCTCGCTCAATCAATTGCCCTACGTATTGAGCGCCAAATGAAGAGAAACGAACAAGCTTTCATCGGTCGAAGCACCGTGATCACGGAGCTCTTTCGACAAATTGATTCCGTCAAATTCAGTATTTTGAGTTTAATTCGAGTTTCATCCGAAGAGCGAGATGAAGCTAAACGTCGAAGACTTTCTCTAGCTCTACAAGCTCGAATAAAGGCGCATCCCACAGCTCATTCTTTTCTCTTCCTTTATGAATTGCTTCATCACAGTTCTCTTGATGAGGCCGAGCTAATAAATGAGAAAGATTCTAGCGCGTATGGCACTGAGCATCGTTATACCGCTGTTGAACGCATGGTTGACATGGTACATTCGCCTGGGTGTGATTGGTCACACATTACGTATAGAACTAAAAGCTATCTCACAGAAAGATACGTTCAGAACTGGGAGGATTTGCAAGAACGATTTAGAGATATGTGTGCCAGACATGCGTTTGAGCCGGATATTCCAGCTTGGAAATCCCCATTCGTATATGAGCTCTGGCTAGGGCAAACAGGAGGGCTTGATACTTCCTTTTTTAACAACCTACAGAAGGCGGATAAGGATTCCATCTTGGAGCGAGATTGTCTCAGCCGAACATCGCTCCACTTTAAACTCGACAATGCTTACGAACTCTCACAAAGTTTGGGCTACTATATGCTCAACTGTGATCAAGACTCATTGATAGACACTATTGATGCCTTTGGGCGATCGCCGCTACATATTGCCTGCGCAGCCGACAAATATACTGGACAACTGCAGAACGTCGAGTGGCTACTCCGGCGGAATGCATATATCGATTCTCGCGATAACTGTGGACGACGCGCAATTGATTATGCGATAATTGACCACAGAACGGATATCCTAAATCTTTTTCACGAAATCAGAGAGATCCGAGTAGACGATATACTAGTGAAAATCCAGCAAGCCGAAGAGGCTACGACACAAGCCATCCTTCTGGGATCAAGTCGATAAGGCTTTCCTAGTCCGAAGGCACGAACCGCGAAACTATTAGCCGCAAACACCACTATGTCAAGGCACGAACATTTCCCTCAAACAGCCAAGTCAATAAGGAGGGTCTCGGAGGCGATGTATCAGTGATTCTATATACGTCTTAACTAGCTGCTACACCTAGTAATAGACAGATGAACCTTACACCCCAAACTTCCCACCTAGACTCGCCATTTTCCCAATTATATAGAAGAGCTATGCCAAGTTAAACAAATTATAAACGATTATAGCCTTGATTATTCGATTAATTAATTGATTACTCCTTGTTTATTCCTAAATTAATACTTTTTAATACTGGTCATGTGTGATTGTAATGACAGTGACTTTCAGTATGCAAATGGCTATGTACCGTTTTGTTAGTCCCCATAGTGTACTCACCTTTGGCCCATACTCGCTTGACGTTGAAAACACGGACAACATTTCTCCTCAACCGTCACCAGAACTCCGAAGCCCACGTCAGACGAGCGACAAGTGGAGCGAACATGACTTGAGTACATGAATGAGGTTATGATGTCTTGGCCCAATTGACCCTCTATCCTCATTTGAGACTGCCTCGGAATATAGTGTTGTATGCTTGACCAAGGATGGGGAACGCAAAAGTGTATGGGTAAACCTGCACAAGGAACGGTCAAAGATTATGAGATAGTATAGGGAACACGGGGTGTAAGAAGCTGGGATTAGGTTGAGTGATGTGGTATGTAGACCTGAACTTTTGAGAGTCTAATCGCCTTGGCATTTCCGCAGCGTGTTTGACTAGTGCATAGCAACACTATCGGACGGCAACTCTACCGTTTTCTTTATTTACCAAGTGTGGCTATACGATCACATAACTCGATGAATCCATGGGCTGACGCATATAATGTAAGGCTGTCTTTGTTAGTAAGTAGGTGCGCAACCTTTCGCACTTCAAGAGGATGCGAGAAGTTGGAAGTTGATGTAGAACGAAAAAAAAAGCTCCAGATTGCTGAACGAACTCGGGGTGCTGGACTAAGTCGCATAACTGCGTAGTATCTCATACGTAGTATTTGTAGAGTATGCGAAATAAGACAGCAGCGGGCCGCTCAATAAGGACTTTTCTTTATACAGAGGGTATAGAGCAAGAGGCGGCTCGAACTTTGATGCAAGACGATGAAGAGCGCCCGAGGATGGTACAGTCAACGTCAGTGCAGAGCTTCTTAGCCGCGATGTAGCTTTTATAAGAGAATGGACGGCTCTCTCATGTGCGTGACTATGGGCTGTATGCATCTCAACCTCTCAGCTGCCTGAGCCTTGGCGCGTGGGGATTGCTGTTGTAAGGAAAGCGACTGAAGACTCTAGAACAAGATACAATAGCACAAGGAGTTAGCTACATCAATGCTGGGAGCTAAAGTGAGGATTTCGGAAACTCGCAAGGCAGCTGAAGATACCTAGGAGATCTCTATGCATTATAGTCACAAATGGCGCAAGAAAAGAATCGAGCTTCTAGTGGTGTTCATTTTCTTTTCTCGCACACAAGAGTGCAGGGACGATGCTTGAAATTTCCAACTAATCTCATACTACTGTAGGCGGCGACGTCAAACTCTCACTTCGAAGAGGTGCTCTGTGTTAGCGTCTAGCATTTGCAGGTGCAGACGTTTAGGCAAGCTACTGTCACGCGGCCAGTTACTAATCGGTGGACGGCCACATAAATTATTAAGTGGATGAAATTCTTTGCTGCGCAAGTTGAGTAACACGAGGCGGCTTCGCATGCGATCTAGAATGACACCGGCTCTCCGACCCGGGAGAGCGCCATGTTAAACGAGATTAGCGACTCTTATCGAGGCATAGTGATGTTGTCAAAATCGAATGGAGAGCGATCGGAGACCGAAAACTACATGTGTAACTGAAAGTCAAATAAAACAGCTGTGGCATGCAAGATGGAACATTCTACAATAGTAGGATTTCACGCCATCTGCTATCATACTGCTGCTGTAGTGAGGGGATGCTTGCACTCGGCGTGTTGGCTGGCCATGGTTGGCTGTCTTGAAATAACCTGTCACCTTTTCACGCATGCCGGCGCACGCCATGTGACGCGCAAACGCTGTTCGTCACGCCCTCCCTGCGCTGGAGAGTAATCGATTTGTTTCAATAGTATCTCTTTCAATTAGCGATTGGTTTGGGAGTAGGTGCCGGGTATACCTCTGTGAACGACGAGGCAATTATCTGTGGCGCGGTTACTGCGTTATCATGCTGCGTTATGCTGTATTTTATCCACTTATACCGAGATATGTCTCTCACATTCTGCGCCGGTGCTTAGGTTCCAATGACAGAATCGCCGCGGATCTACAAAGGAGAAGACTCGGGCCGAAGCCGCACGACGGGCTCAAACATTGAGTTTCCATTAGAACGAATGACAGGAGTGAGCAGTGAGCTATCTCTGTCTCACTACCGATGCTAACGTACACCACTTAGCTCGTCTAGCTTATCTAAAGTAGGCTGGCCATTTTGACTGTGGGATGAGACCAGCTACACGCCGTACTCTTCCACCAAAACAAGACCTGGTTGGTTGGCTTGAACGCATATATTGGGGGAGACATAGCCTTGAAGGCCTAATAGCGTACGCTTAATCGAAGCGGTAGTTTGCTAGCCCCGGGCTAGCACGCTTCTATTAAGCTGGCTACGCAATACTAGGTCTTCGAAGCCACCTAAACTATTTAAGTAGAAAAGCAAAAAACAAAAATCAAAGCCCATACAACCCTACCCTCCTTCCGTCTGCCCTATAGGCACTACTTACTACCCCTCTATAAAGCCGTTTCTAGACCGTCTAGAAGCTCTATCAACAGGCGAGGGCCTAGCTAGGTGCGCCCAGGAGGTGGCCACCTAATTAGGTTCGTATCGTACAAGGGGCGGTGGGTGGGTTAAAAAACCTTCCGACCACCTATAAAAACCACCCCCTTCGTGGGAGATGGAAAAAGGTAGGTGACGAAGGAAAAGCTGGTTGCGCTAGGCTTATTTGGTAATAGAAACCAATCAGTCTAGGTAGAATTAGGTAACAATTTCGAGAGCTTGGCCCGCCCCGCCAGCAAGGATCTTGCCATGAGAATAACGTGGGTACGTAGTAGACTGGAAAAGTTGTTAACCTCGGTCCACCCCTATCTCAGTGTAACCGTTGACGGCGTGTTTCGACTATCGGGAATCTTGCTTTTGACGTGAGCACGTTACAATTGTACACTAGTACGCGGAAATATCCATCACTATGTCATCTTCCAAGGCTCACCTTACCATCTAGTCCATTTTATTTCTGCGCGTATATTGAATAGAAACCTCTTTCCTTGAATTGATAAAATGAAGTCTACATATATGTATCTTACACAATGTGTAATTTTAGACAAGTTACTTGTGCAAGGAACGTGGGCAGTATAGTGTCAACTTGGGCAGTGTAATATCACCTACGTCATAGTCACATGACTTGACCCACTTGGTAGATGGCATAACTTCCCACTTCGGCTGCCAACCGAGACTTGGACCTATTGTAGATAGCTTCATCCCACTCTTCAGTTAGTCACTAGGTCCCTGCTATTCAGTTAGTATTGCACCATTTGCTTCGCAAGTGAGACCGTAGACACCGTGGGTGCTACTACAGGCAGGCGACGTCTTCAAGAAACAAGTCAGGCGATTCGTTAGTCTAAGCCTATCTAGGGCCTAGATTCGGCGGTGATGAATGTCTCCTCACTTGGAAGGAAAACGCCACCAGATGCCAGAATCGAGGGGTAAAACAACAGATTGCCCATGTGTACTTGTGATAGGCATGGCGGTACTGCTCAGTATTGCAGTATCATACATGAGGTAGCACCAATGCACGATACGCGCAAAAGCTGGTGGTACATCTTAAATGAGGAGATAGAGGAGACGGATGCGCACTGATGATGGATGTTGTCACTGTTATAACAGCTCAGGTCTTACTTCCTCTCATCTATATCTTCACCTCTGAGATGGACGGTTCCTGGCTCTTACACGCAGCCAAATAAATCTCTTTTTATATTTTAAAATAACGCATCTCTTAATTAACCTGGCCACCCCCCCAGCCTATACAAATTCTCCCCTGCACTTTCTCACGTGACATTTAAATAACTTTACAAATATTATAAATATAAAATAATAAATTATACTATTAGATTCTTAATTTAATAAGGAATTTAAATATAAAAGCCCCGTATGTTTAACTATTTTATTATGCGAGTTATTAAGTAATATATTAAAGTAAGCACTAAAATAATCTCTGCTCAGCGCCCCCTTAGCGTATTACTTAATAACTCGCTTAATAAAATAGCTATAAAATAAACAAAAATACTACTAAATTCTTTATTTAGTTATAATTCTAATAGTTTTAAATATTTTATTATTGTTATAATATTTATAAAGTTATTTATATATTAAGAAGTACTGATTTTAATATATAAAGTAATATATAAAATGTTATTTAACTTTATATACTAACTAGATATAGCCTAGCTTTGAAATTTATATAGTAATTTCCACTATTTAATTTCAGATTTAATGGTGTTCTTTATATATTTTTACGATTTTTATTGAAAAAGATATTAAATACTTTATATAATAGATTTAGATATAATACAGGACAGGGGGTGCCAACTCAATTAGGAGATGCGTTAACACATTATATATATATATTACGTAACCGAGGCTATTCTTACTGGTTATTAGGATATATATGCAGTTAATTAAGCTTATGACTAATAACCTCCGAGACAACTTGGCTACCGGCTTGTAATAGGAGAAGTCTTGTATATAGTGTCAAAGTCGCCTACGAGACCAGAAGCAGTAGACCATCCCTTGCCCGTTACTGAATGCCGCCTGGCCCTAAGATGTAAAAAAGCCGTAAGGGAAGCAATCGAGGGAGGCAGGGCGGTTGAAAACGTCAAGGTCTTCGCATCTGCTGTTCAGATATGCAAGCTTATTGAGCATTTCGCATGCGCTCCTACTGTAGTGCACTCGTATTAAGCGCTAGGATAGAGAGTGACTTCAGCACCATCACCTACAGTGACTCAAACCACAAGGTGGTCAGTCTAGAGCCACGAGCCCAGCTCTCCCAGGTTCCAGTTGTCAACGCATAAATTGCTCCGTAAGAACAGTTGTAGAAACCTTTTCCAAAATTGTAACTAGACGTTAAAGAAAGTACCTCCACAACCCGCAATTTTAGGACCCAAGTCAGTGCCAAGAGCCCATATATAAACTTTCTGCTGCCCCGGCCAAGCTCCCAATCAAGGGCCCGCCCGTTACAGCCCCTAATAGTTCTCTAGACTTCAAAAGCCCCCTAGCCATTAAATCGCATCGTTATTGGAAACCAGTTCAATATCTGCCGCCGCCTCTCTTCGCAGTCATGTCAAACCTAAGGGGTACCCTTGGTCCCCAAGAGGCAGGCGACGACCGAATCTTTTGTGGAGGACCGACGCCGTTCATCCCACAGCCAGCTTCAACGCACGACGAAACGGTATGAATATAGCGAATCTGCCCCGACTCAACCCTAAACACATGGCTATCGGGCATTGTGTTCATGCCTTGCGATCTATCTAGCCCCGGAAATCCAAGAAAGATATCGACAGTGCCCATTTCCTGGTCGACGACGTAGCGACGATTCGTAACGACGAGTGTCGAAGGCAGGCCGGCTGCCGTACATGAGTCCCCGGTCAGGTTAAGCGGTGCGGTAGATGCACCCCCTTCAAGACGAGAACAAGGGACACCAAAAGGGACCACAACACTCTCGTTCTTGAAGCGGTCAAAATAGGCGTCTCCAGCAGCCTGAATCACCTTCCGTGAATCCTGCTTCTCGGCCGGAATCGGATCCCAACTTTCGAGCGAGTCCCAGTATCTATATCCCGTGGCGTTGAAAGCCCAGTCCCCGCGGTCGGTAACGATCGACTCGATCTTCGAAATCTTGCTGTTGGCGTTGATCTCCATGCGCGTACCAATTACATACTGGTGAATGTTCGTCGCCGCGATGATCTCGGTGAACGTAGCACACTGGACGGTGTCAAAAATTGAGCGATTATGGTCAATTATGATCGGCTCTGTCAGCACGCTGCGATCGAGAGCCATCTTCACCTCGTTCTCCGTATACGTGAGATTCGGCGCTGTCCGCGAAGCGAGGTCGCCGCTGGACCCTTTTGTTTGGGCTGCGAGATATTGATCTGTGACATTCTTGAGGGAGTCTCGAGTGCATGCTGCCAATGCCAGGGCAGCGAGCGGTAAGACGTCGATTACGTAGCGTGAGTACATCATGAATTTGAGGCAATGGACCAAAGTTGCATGTTACTGGAGGAGAGGAAAGCTCAGAGTCGGATCCGGACACTCACGAATATATGAACTTTTACGCACTAGCCATGGTCACTATAGTGCTTGCATTCAAACAGGCTATTCTCACATTCAAATGAGCCGCGTGCTTAACCGTAAGGCGCAATCGAATCGTAGTAAATCCTTGGATAGTGTCTCCCGAAGATTTTACGTCACGATTGGAGACGCGATTGCAACATCATTTATTTACTCCGGCGTATGACGAACCTGAACACCCCGCATCCATCAAGCGATGCTGGTAGTGTTCGCTTGGCTAAAGTATACGCACAGTTAGCCCCTTAACTCGCAGATTCTAGATACCGCTTGTGATTTTCAATCATATGTCTGATCTATATGAACCCTCCTAAGCAAGTTGGTACGTCAGAACAACGTAGATAAGACCATCTAGTTGATGCTCGAAGTAATTGTGCCGAAAACATATACGGCTTGACAAGAAAATAGGATAGACGCTGTGTCTCATAAGGGTTATAGTATTGTACTATTATATTCAGATTTGATGGGGAGACAATCGAGTTCTTACCTGCTACTTGAAATCGCTTTAGTCGATACAGTCAGGGCATATTGCGGCGATGCAACGTCGTTACCAGTTTAGGTGGACGGAGGTGCCTCGGGTCTAAGCGGGTTGCTTCATGCACAGAAATGACAGATGGTTGATTATGAGGAATCATACATAGTGGAATTGATTGTTATTGCGATAGCTGTGTGAGACTGTCGCAAATATTGTCTATGCGTCATTGGCCTCCAATCTCGCCTCGTCAACAGCTGAGTCAGATGGCGGCTCATTTCTTGGACCTGGTCGTGTAAACAATCTAGATTGTAACACCACATCGCTGCATAGTACTTTTACTATCAGCTATCATCACGTGTACCGCAATAGATCGCTCATATCTCGAGTAACCTATAACGCCCTAGGTTAGGCTTCAACCAAGGACGACCATTCAGGGCCGACACCCCTTGACACTAGAAAAGCGTTTTAGCAACTAACAGCGCGGGACTGGTGCCTGGCATGAGGAGTCAGCTTATCCATATGGGTTGGGCGCTTTCCCCTCATCACGCCGCTTTTAACAGTCGTAATAAGCAGGAAGACCTCACTAAGGATCTTTTTCATCTACCAATCCTCCTTCTCTTTGAGTGATCGTGGAACAAAACATTCGTGGCAAAGTCAGGCAACTTGGCCCCCACAAGAAGTCGTGGATCGTGAGTCATTGAAGATATGTAGAATAGGTAGTAGTGGTTCGCGCTATTGATGATATTAAATCATGACACATGAATATCTTGTCGCTGCTGACGCTTATTCGAGAGGTCAAATCCAGGAACCTTGACGGTTCTTAATGATAAGATGAGAGTAAAATACGAGTAAAATATAGTTCACTATGTCTGTAACATCCCAGTCCACGCGATGATGGAAGAGGAGAGAAGAAGAAGTCCCCGAATTATGATGATGAGCAATAGAGATCAACTTCCTTCGTTCAGGTTATGCTGCGATGACAGTTGCGGCCTAGTCCGGATTTGTCGAAGGGCGTAAGGCTCTGAGGCATGGGGTCAAGTGATGACATGAAGAGTGCGGTAGTATCAACAAGTTCTGGGCAACACCAGCTATCAGAAAGACCCTGAGGTGTTTCGGTAAACTAAATTCCAACACAGAAAGGTGCTCTATATGCGGCACGCGATGCTACGGCCCGTTCTGGGCGCGAGGCTATCAGTGTAAACTGCTGGTTGCCTTGCCTAATAATATCTACCAGACATACTAAATGGACTGACAGCCTCATTGAAGATGCCATAAGTGATGAACTAGGCAGGATGGAAATAATAGCACTTTTCGGTATGTATTATACCTGCAGATATTTTACATATGCTACGGAAGGGATGTTTGGAGACGTTTCTGATCAGACAGATTTAGAGGCTCAGTATTTGACTGCCCAGGTAGAATGTACTTTGAGTATAAGAGGGGGAGGGGCAGCACCCTTCGAGTTGAAATTTCTGATTATTTGCGTATCGTTGCGTACAGAACCTTCGCCTTCGTCTCTGTGCATCGGAAGTATGATCATGGATCACGGCTCGAAACTCACTCAACATACGGACAAACCAACTAGTACGAGACTACCGCGTGCTGTTTCCACTGGTCGTCTATGCGAGGATGATACGCTGACCCTTGGGAACGATGAACATGAGGCATCTTTGAACCCACCTGAAATGGATAAGAAGACACTCTGTTGGGAGAACTTGTACGCCTGACCTAATTGTTACCGTGTAGGTAACTTTCTAACCGGAATATTGCAGTCAAGCCAACAGCCGTGATACCACTGCTGTATTCGAAGCCTGGGAAGTTATTTCTGTTCAACCAACGATTGAGCTTACGACTTTTAAGAGCATACTCGGTGTGCGTATCATTTCTACTTATAAGGCGTCTAAAGATGGTTATACCGGTGTACGGGCTATACCATCATACTCCCAAATTGAACTGGCGCACATGGTCACGGAAGCAGAAAACAACTGGACTACCCGATACTTTGGTCTCTCGCGTCTCGTGAAATTAGAGACCTACGGCCAAGGCTTGGCGAAACGTATTTTCGAGCTCCCAGGATGTCTTCCGTCCAAGCTCGGTGCTCTTCTCGACTGTCGCTACGTTGCAACCAACAGGAATCCCCATATCCGGCGCGAATGGAAGATCGTCATGTTGGAGTCTATCCCCAACGTTATGACAGAGCGCGGACAGCTGCCATACGACCCGGGGTTCCGCAACAGAAGCTGCACAAAGCAGAGATACCCTGTCCAGAAGTGGCTTGTCGTCCTCCGTGGACAAGAAACAAGAGTTAGCGATAAGGCATTCCAGGCGTTCAACACTATGTCTAATCCATGGCTGAAAGTTGACGAGAGGCCGCACGATGTAGTTAGAAACACCTCGGAATCATCCGAGGTGGCCGCGTGTCAGCGGTAGGACTATTAGTGCACGAAGGCTCATCGGGATCCTATATTGAGAAGTAATAATGCACTTTATGTTTAGCATATGCGGGCGGCTTCTTATCTCCGGGTTGGTCAGGCTCTTCATTCTCCTTTTCTCCAATTCTGGGTCATGTAAGTATGCAGCTAGCTCGCGAGCTTTCCATGGAACCAATAATTACTTGTGGTTCACCAATGAAATTCTTCTGTGTTTCCCTAATTACGGCGGTTTTGTGGATAAACGTCCCGTCTCGTTGAATTAGTGGCCCTAAACCGGCCCACCTGCATTGGCCGTAGATGCAGCCTGGGGTGGCCATAACTTGTCCTAATTAGGAGATTGCCAAGCGTATTAGCCTATGCCATATCCGCCACCTTTTTTATCTACCTAACTGATACTTATAGAATAAGAGCCTCGTGAGCCCCAAAGGGCGCGAGCGGCGGACCAAGACGGGATTTTATTAACTCTCTTTCTGGAGTGGGGGTCGGCGCAGAGCGCATGCCCCCCGGAAGTCAAAGAATTTAAAAGGGGTGGAACTTGTGGTCCTCGCGGCGCGCAAGCGACGCTGGCACCAAAGGTGACTAAATATGTAAATAGGTATTCCAAAGTATAGATGTGGATACGGCCACCCCAGGCTGCATCTACGGCCAATGCAGGTGGGCCGCCCTAAACTATATCGGTAAGCCACCCCCGCACTTTAAACCCGGCTCCACTTTTGTTCGGTGAAGCTGTACGGGGCCTGAGACTTCGAAAGTGAAGATGCACAAGTTGATAGGAGGAGAACCGGTAGGTTACCTCTTGGCGTTGGTAACCACACATATCCTTAGACCTTGGCTTACGGCAGGCTGATAATAGGGATCCCGGTAGGTACCCAAACGTAGTATCGTAATCGAGAGCCGAACTGCATCTGGCATCGTAAGCGCGGATTGTCAATCTAAATGAGGCAGCAATTCTTCACCTTAACTCACGCGGCGCGCGCGGCTGCATACGCCCCGGTCGCGCACCAATGGCACACACAGTTAGTGGACCAAGCACTAAGGACTGCTTTGTTCTAGTCTTTTTCGTATCTAACCTGATATATGTAGTAGAGATCCCTGCGATCCTTGCGCTCGGCTAGCAATGCGCCTCCTACCAACTGCTTGGGAGCTTATCTCGCTTAGGCTAGACTGTCTAAGTAGTTATCTGGTCCTCCATGTTGGACGCGCACAACACGAAAAGAGTCTCACGTCGAATCGAGGCGAACTGTCCGTGACGAGGCTTGACCAGCGAGCCAGAGGGCGAAGATCGTGACCGCGAAGTGCATAGGACTAGCCTGGCTTCGCTGACGCCATATCCAAAGGCTTTGCCCGCCAATGACGGATTCTACCAAGATACTGCTTTGCGGGGACGGGTTGTTCGGACCTGCTGTTGAGGATGGCTGTCGTGGGGGCTTCGACTTCACGGGTGCGTTCAATCAGATCGAGTAACTTTTACGTCAGCTAATACGCGCGACTCTATCACAGTCCAATTTGAAGAACTGATCTTGGCAGCTCTACCCGCTGCCATTTTTCTGCTACTTGCCCCTTTCCGTGCTTTTGCGTTGATGCAGCGAAGTATCATAGCCAGAAGGAATAGCCTGTATGCCGCTAAATTGGTATCAAAACAGCGATCTTCTTTATTGATTGACAAAGCTACTTACCATGATGTAGGCAATTATAGCAGCTTATATCGGTTTGCAACTTGCACTTCTAGTCCAGTGGGCAAACCCCGAACTTCGAAGTTCCGTTTCGATCGCCTCTACGACCCTGTCGCTGATTTGTGGGCTATCGCTTGCGCTGCTGTCTCATCTAGAACACTCTAAGTCCATCAGGCCCTCGTTTATCATCACCTTCTATCTCATTGTTACAATCTTCCTCGATATCGCCCGGGTCAGGACGCAGTGGCTTCTACGGAATTCCGACGGCATAGCTGCAACACTTACGGCTTCGCTAACGGTCAAAATTGGACTTCTGACCCTTGAAGCAATCGAAAAGCGACACTTCCTGACAGGCAACCATCGTGAATACCCTCGTGAAAGCACAAGCGGACCATTTAGTCGCGGGTTCTTTCTCTGGCTGAACTCTCTCCTTCTGTCTGGGTTTGGAAAAGTTCTGTCTCTCGCCGATCTGCCGTCTATTAGTGAGAAGCTCGATTCGCAGGCGTTGGCGAAGGACTTGACAGAAGTGTGGGATACTTGTAGGCTAAGACCAACCTCAATAGTTGCAATTACTGATATCCAACAGGCAATCAGCAGAGGGGTCATGCATTGGCGGTGGCAACTGTACTGGCCTTTCGATGGGAAGTTCTACTGATTGCCTTCCCAAAACTCGCTTATGTTGCGCTCAGTCTATCGCAGCCATTCCTAATCCAGGGGGCTGTGAGTTTCGTGCAGAACACGCGAACCGAGAACAACAACGATGTCGGCTACGGCCTGATAGGCGCTTTCGCTCTAGTTTACATTGCTCTTGCCGTGAGTAGGATATCTGACTTTCCTTGCCCCCAGTAGTAGCTCTGACATGAGCCGTACAGATCACTATGGGGTGGTCGTCCCATCTAACCTATCGATTAATGGCCATGATGCGCGGCGGCCTTGTATCCATTATATACCGAAAGCTGCTGCGAACCCCAGTGACCGCCTTGAATGATTCAGCAGCTGTCACCTTGATGGGCACTGACGTGCAAAGAATTGCCGAAACGTTTCACTATCTTCTTGTGGAGATGCTCCCTGCGTTTATCCAACTAGGCATTGCCACTTATCTTCTCTATCTCCAGCTAGGTGGTGTTTTCGTGGTGCTTCTCATCTTGTCAATTGGTATACTTGATTCCCGACCCCGTAGCCTCGTCAGATTTTTAATCTCAGATATTTAGCGGGAACCGCGTTATCCGGACAAATCGCCGATAGCGTCTCCAAGAGCCAGAAAACGTGGCTCGAGTATATTCAAGCACGTATTAATTTCACGTCTGAGATCCTTGGCTCGATGAAGAACGTCAAAATGTTGGGCCTCACAGGGCAGATGTTCAATATGATCCAAAAGCACCGAGATGCTGAGATTGCGAAGTCGAAGAAATACCGACGGGTTCAAGCCTATTATGTCTCCATCGGTCCGCGCACACTCGTCTTGAAAAATGACCTGGTACATACTAACATCACCTCCAGTCAATACTCCAGACATCCTCGCGAAGGTGCTCCTTTTTGGGGCCTACGCCATTGTCGCGCATATAAATGGCACTGACTCATTATCAGTTTCACAAGCCATCTCTTCACTTGCTCTTATAACACTCGTGTCCATGCCTCTGGGTAATATTCTGACCGCTATCCCACAAGGTTGGAGCGCCTTGGGTTGCTTCCAAAGGATTCAAGTGTTTCTCACAGACGCGCCGCATGGGGAGCAGCAGACAATCCAGAATACAGATAATGAAGCTTCTAGCGAACATCGTCGCTGTTCAGCCAGCATAGATCTAAACCATGTTCTACCGCATGCAGAACAAGGAAATATACACCTTAAGAACGCCAGCTTTGGGTGGTCCCAGTCGTCACAGAGCCTTGTCTCGGAGGCCACAGTACGAATTGACTCCTCCGAAACTAGGCTTACCATCCTCACTGGGCCCGTAGGCTGCGGCAAGTCCACATTCCTCAAAGGTATTCTAAAGGAAACGCCGTATCGCAAGGGTCATATAGATAATCTGCGCTCCCGCGTTGCTTTCTGCGACCAGACCCCGTGGCTCGTAAGCGGGACCATCCGCGCCAACATTATCGCTGAGTCCAAATTTGACGAGCGCTGGTATCACACTGTCCTGAATGCTTGTGCACTGTATATTGACATCCGTAGGTTATCTCGTGGGGATTTGACCCTTGTCGGAAGTAAAGGTGTCAAGCTTAGCGGAGGCCAGAAGCAACGCATAGTAAGTGCTGATAATGAGCAACGCCGGGGGTATGGCTAAACAGTATCACAGTCGATCGCAAGAGCGGTCTATTCTCGAAAGCCGATTGCCATTCTTGACGATATCTTTAGTGGTCTAGACGCAGTGACAGAAGAGGCTGTTTTCAGAGAGGTATTTAGCAATAATGGTCTGTTCAGGAAACTTGGTACTACGGTGATTCTCGCAACTCATTCTAGTAAGCATCGGGTCTTTTTGTATTCTCTTTCCCGTTATTGACAGTCTTCTAGTTAAACGGCTACCTGAAGCAGACCTCATTCTTGTCATGGATGAAAGCGGAAAGATTATCGAACAGGGTAATTTCGCAGAACTGAATGTCCCGGGACGATATGTCCATAGTCTCAACATCAGTAGCATCAAGGCTTCCACAAAGGGAGACGATGATTCTTCGCTAGAGAACCACGATACCTTGAGCCCCACGGATATGCCGGTCGAATCACAGGATCCGGATTCAAGCCGCCGAACGGGAGACTGGGCGACCTACAAGTACTACACAGCTGCGCTGGGCCGTTGGAAATTACTCCTGTTTCTGGCCTTTGTTACCGTCAATGAAGCGGCGAATGGTGTACAAAGTATGCCTTAATTGTAACCCCTTTCACAACGTTTACTAACTTCTCTGCAGCCGTATGGTTGAATTGGTGGGCGCAAAGCAATGAACAAGGCGACCCCCCACGGCTCGGATACTGGCTCGGCATCTTCGCTGCCTTTAGCGTCACCGAAATCGTTGGATTAGTGTCGTCAATTGCGTAAAAATCCCCGGTCTAGTTTTGCCACACTATCTAACGAGATACCAGGTACCTATATGTTGATGTCACGCCCAACGGAGGAAGGCATTTGCACAGTTCCATTTTGAAGGCGGCTCTCAATGCACCTTTGTCTTTCTTAGCACGAACTGAAACGGGAGTATTAGTGAATAGGTATGACTGTTGCCTGCGTTCCAACGTCCTTACGCTAACCTAGTATGTCTTCAGGTTTAGTCAAGACCTTCGTCTCGCCGATATGACCTTGCCTGGCGCTATTATCAATGTCGCCTTCCGTAAGTATTTCCATCGCGCCGTGGCTGGTATGATCAAACTAATCCCATTAGAATCCGGACAGTGCATAGTTGCAACGGTGCTAGCGGCAACAGCGGTGGGATACTTTGCAGCCGCCTTGCCGTTCGTCATTTTCGTCTTGTATCTCATACAACGATTTTACCTCCGCACTTCCAGACAATTACGGTTGCTAGAGTAAGATACGCGGACGCCTACAATTAAAAATCACCCCTAACATATTCCTTAGACTTGAGGCGAGCGCTCCTCTATTCTCGCATTTCATCGAGTCGCTGAGTGGAATAGTGACAATCCGCGCATTCGGCTGGACCGAGGCATACACGACAAAGACAAAAAAGCTACTAGACCAATCTCAGAAACCCTTCTACTTACTCCTATGCATTCAGCGATGGCTAGTCTTAGTCCTCGACCTCGTAGTCGCGGGTCTCGCAATCCTACTAGTTGGCTTAGCGGTCGCTCTCCGATCCAGAGTCAACCCCGGACTCTTAGGCATTGCTCTTGTTCAACTTACTGGACTTTCCCATGCGCTAACCAACTTGGTACAATTCTGGACTCTGTTGGAGACTTCTATAGGGGCTATTGCGAGGATCAAGGATTTCTCAGAAAATACGCCCCGCGAAGCCACTGCTAGGGAATCAAGCCAAGCTCCGCCAAACTGGCCACCACACGGCGCGCTAACGTTCGACTCGGTCTCAGCTAGCTATGATGACGATGGCCCCTTGGTCCTCAGGGATGTCAGTTTCTCGCTTAAAGGCGGCCAGAAAGTTGGAATCATCGGAAGGACAGGAAGGTAAGTCGCTTCTTAGCCATTGCTGACAACAATAGAGACTGGCTAATGCGGTCGTGATTAGTGGGAAAAGCTCGACAGTGCAAGCTATTCTTCAAATGATCAACATGAAAGAGGGTAGAATCCTCATTGACAATGTCGACCTAGCTACACTGAGAGGTTCAGTGGTCCGCGAGCACATCATCACGCTTACGCAAGACCCCTTCCTATTCCCAGCGTCGATCCGATCCAACATCGATCCCCTTGGAGTTTTCAGCGACGAAGAAATTTCAGCCGCGCTGGAGAAGGTAAACCTTTGGGCTGTCCTGCGCAATAAGGCCGGGGGCACAAATACAGATATTAAGGAGGTTCTCGACACCTCCATCGATGCGGATTTCTTATCCCATGGCCAGCGCCAGCTTTTCTGCCTCGCGCGGGCTCTCTTAAAACCTGGGAAAGTGTTAATTCTTGACGAGCCGACGAGCAGGTAAGCTATCCTCATGCGAATGCAAGGGCCAGTGAGAGATGCTGACGCTAACGACACCCAGCGTGGATGCCAAAACCGATGCCCAGATGCAAGAGGTCATCCGCAACGAGTTCAAAGAGCACACAATCATTATGATTGCCCATCGACTGTCGAGCTTGATGGACTTTGACCATATTCTGGTACTCGACCAGGGCTCGCTTGTTGAGACTGGACGTCCGGGTGAACTGCTTGGTAACCCAGCCAGTCGCCTTGCCAAGATGTATTGCGGATCTACAGGGAAGCAAGCGTCGGGATGAGCTGCGATTAGATGAGCTTACTGGGACATAAACGAATATAAAATGTATATGCCCAAAACTTTAGACCCTTATATTCGTAAGTGTAGTGAACTGGCCTAAATGAAGAGACATATACATTCAGAAACCGATAAGCACTCTACTTCAGCGACACTCCTATATTAATAGACTAAGGCGCACGTACAGCTCTCAGTTTAGTTAATAAGTATCGCCAGATCATAGTAATCTCAACGGTGTTTCTATTAGGACTAATAGCGGGTAAGTTAACCAGAACTTTTTTTATATTTGGTAAGGACGAACTACCTACAATGGCGTCTCATGACAACATGATCTCACCAAATCTTATGTTTAAGTCTCGGTTGCTTCAAAGGATCTCTTCCAACCTGCTTATTCAGTAGTCTCAACATGAGACTGGCTGGTCTAATTATCACGTTAGCTTCTCATGTCCATAGTACATCTAGAGTAGATCAGGGCTTAGAAATACCTTCCACAAGGGCCCTCCCCGAAGACCGGTTTCTTCGCCGGCCCTGGTCGCAGCGTAACAGGCAGTGTGATGCCATCCGGCCCAACCTGCGTAGCTCTCTTGCCAGGTTTCCCATCGACTTGATCTTTCGTATCACTCTCGCACGCTAGGTTCGCATTCATACCCCGTTGGGCCTGAGCTGTCTTGACAGTATCATCCCAGCACTCCAACAATCGCTTGGCCTCATCCCTCGAAGTCTCACTATCCGTAAACCGTCGTGTATGCGAAGAAGCCGCTTTATTATACGCCGCATGTGCTTTTGCGATATTTCCCAGCGCGAGGTGGATGTGTCCCTTATATAAGTAACACGTCGCCAATGGCGTAGGGTGCGACGGATCACATGCATCCGGGTCTGTGGCTAGGGAAAGGGCGCGGTTGATCATGTCTAGGGCTTCGCTGTAGTCGTGTGATAATGGCGTCGCGGATTTCTTCGCGCGCGCAATTAGGGCGCCTGCGCTGAGAGTGAGTGCTCTTATCTGCCCGATTATGGTGTGTTTTTCTGCGGGGGTTAGGTCGAAGGCTGTTGTTTGGAATGCCATTTCTGCTTATGGGATTAAGACGGCAGATTCGGGCAACTAGCTTATATGTAGTAGAGTGAAGTCACAGTAAGATTCGGTGCTTGTTCAGGTGGGCGAGGGGTGAGGCTGGGATTAGAGTTGTATGTTGCGTGTCGTACTTTCGAGGCTTATGTATAGAAGAATTTCGTTGTCCTCTTTGAGGATTTCAAGCATATTGTTTCGTGACACTTGGCTTTCATTTTTACAGCAGGGTCTTTCCAGCTAGGGAAAACAAGAGATCAACAGAAAAATGAAGCCTGGAACAATATGATAATCAAACAAAGGAGAATAGGGGTAGCAGCTCGAAGAATGTCGCACGCTCCACGTCACATGTTCTTTGTTATGTAGAGCAGCTGAGGTATAGCTCCGTCTTCCTATCACCTGAATGGAGAGGAGAAAGACATGCCATTAGGATTGGGCAATGATTTGGCTTCTTTCTACATATCAGAGGACCGAATGAATTTGATATGCTTCATGTTGTAATCTCTACACTACACACGCTGACCTCGCAATTACTGCTCTATTTTTCAGCAATAACGCGCAATCTTGTGGTATAACAAGGATAGAGATGTCAATATTCACGTAAAACATAGGCTGCCGATTGTTGTCTCGTGTCCAGACGGCTACTTTAGATCAGTATTCGGCTCTTCTAGAACGCAACCTTTCTCTACCATTTTAACACGTGCTCACTTCCTCGCATACGACGCTGTAATACGAGCCAACTCCTCCGAAGTAATCGGCAGCACAGTCCCATGCCTCGGACTCGCAGGCAACGTAAACTCCCCCGGAACCGTCCAGCGCGGAGCCGCAATATCCGCCGTCTCAAGCGGGATATACCCACGCCCCGTATACTCATCGACGAACAAGTAAAACTTATCCCCATTAACATCCCCCGGATTACTCTTGAAAACCGTGGGCCCCTCGACCGCTTTCGTCCCCGCGTTCTCCCCAATGCACGTGGCGATCGAGCTCCACGTGTCCAGCTGCGCCGTCAGTGACGCGCTGCTCTCCTCGATGATATCCGCGCACCCCGTGACGGCGCCCTCGTCCTTCGTGAAACGGTAGTATACGTCGTCGTACTCGAGCACCGTGCTGTCGATTCGCGAGGTGCCCGCGTCCTGCCAGATCCGCGCCTCGCTGAACGTGACGAAGTCGGTGGTGGTCGCGTACATCATGCGATGGTACGAGGTACCCGTGTGCGCGGTGTCGTTCTCATCATATAGCGAGGACGCCCAGAAGACGACATATTCGCCAATGCTATCGTCATAGTATGCTTCGGGCGCCCAGGTGTTCCCCGCGGTCTCGGGGGATACCAGCACGTGTCTTTGCGCGGACCAAGTGACCAGGTCTTCGGTCTCCCAGATCTCGAGATAACGACTCCCTGTGCGCACTGCGGAGTTCCAGGACGTGCCGGAGCCGATGGAGAGGTCCGTTGCGAGGAGGAAGAATCTCGTTCCGTCGTGGGAACGTATAATGAAAGGGTCGCGAAGACCTTTCGTGCCAGCCGTGGATGTGAGGACTGCTTCCCCTCCGTTGAGTTCGACCCAGTTCAGCGCGTTGTTGCCATTGCTTGCGGCGAGGTAGATGTTCTCGCCCGCTTTGGAATTCCCGGTGAAGTACGCGAAAGCGTAGCCTTCGTGCGCATCTACTGCTGCAGACTTGGGCACGAGTGGTCTAGGCCGAGGGATGTAACTAGCTGTCGCTTGTAGACAGCCTAGTATCAATGGTATAGCGTAATGACGCATTGTAAAAGGAACTTGCAAGCACGGATTTGATTAACCGCCATGGCTGTAGACGCCTTAGGGATGCCCAGGTTTTTATATCCTAGTAGATACGTAAGTATAGCCTAGGCGCAAGATCATGTGCCCAGTGCGATCGTCTTCTTCGGGAATTTGTCCCGATTGGAGTGCCATTGACCCCATAACTGTATTCCATATTCGCGTTCTTGTCGCGCCGACTGCCATTTTACTGAAAACAAACGTTTAAGCCGTCCCTTGAGGAGAACCCCACCTATGGGATGCATCGTGGTGATCAAAGTTGGTTGTGGGGGAGTTACCCGGGGAAGCTTACTCCGGGACATTAAAGCTATTCTGGGGTATTTCATGCGGGGAACGCGATGCTGTTGAGGTGATCTACACTCCAAGGAATCTTGTCAGGACATACGCAGGACGAAACTTGGCAATGCGGGGAGAGTTGGATGAGACGGGAAAATTGAGGGTCACAATGTAATGGAGATGCGATATGCGCTCCAATGATCTAACGAGGCAGACTTGGGATGTCGCTCTCTAAGACTGGTATTTGGTTTGCATATGTTTCATGGGGAATCTTTTATTAAGTACTCAAACTCCAAACGTTCATACCGGGTATTATTATTTCGTTCACGCTAGTCCCTCAACTCCCCCAACTCCCTCACTCTTGTCCTCTCCCGGCTTCGTCATTTTTCCGTTGGGACTTTTGTATCGACGCCGTCTCAACAAACGCCATGAATCTCAACGCAGCCGTGGTAATACCAAACATTATTATATAAAATGGATTTTATCCAAGAATCAAGAATCATTTGTTCAACACACACACCGGTACAGCTGTTTCTGCGACATCGGTAATGGAATTAGACCATGTCGTCAGCGCGTCGTTGACCGCTGGGAACTGCCTTGCGAGGAATGCCGGGACCCGCACCACCAGAACTGTACATGCCGTGTCCATTGCCAGCGTGCTTATCATTGTATGAAGAAGGACCGCCTGTTCCCCAGCCAACTTTACGTGTCCACACAGCATCCGTAAGTTCACCGTCGTGAGTGTAGAGGCAAGCCTGGCTGCGGTTCAGGGGAATGTGGTTGAAGCGCCAATCCCATATGGCAGCATAGCACATGCGATAGGAGGAGAAAGCCATGACTGTGCCGATCACTGCGCCGGCAAAGACATCATACCCTATACGTGGAGGTGTTGTTAGTCACCTTTTTGTCCCCTTTTAAGGTATACAAATCTCCGCGAAGCCATCGCGAATACAAAGTTCACTTTGAGGAAACAGTACGAAAACGAGAAAAAGAGCATGACTTACAGTTGTGGTATTCGTCAATAGTAAGGGCACCCCCAATAAGGACGGCGCCGAGGATGGGAATATAGATGACGATCAACTTCCACATGGGAGCGTGGTAGTTGGCGAAAACCTTCAATTTAGCGTTGAGGTATAGATAGAGGTATACGAAGCCAGCGAATGCGGCAGTTGTATGTCCAGACGGCAGAGACTTGAGCGAGTCGTTGATCTCCTTAGGATCACCAGTGCAAATCTCACGCGTGTAATAGAGCTGGTTGAATCCGGCGGCATTGTAAGGCGAGCTCTCGATGCCGGCGCCGTTTCGAGCTAGGCTGATGTCGGGCTTGCAGACATCAAGGAAGTGGGGGCGAAGACCTCCGATGAGAAATTTGATAAAGACTTGGAAGACAGCAGCACCGATCAAAGAGTATAGCAGGCCAATGATGCCGTTGTTGACGTCCCAGAAGGAGCGGACGCGAATTTGCATGATCAGAATGGCGAGGATGGGGACGATGGCGGCAAGGAATGCGGCCAGCCAAATCGGAATGATTTCTTTGCGCAAGGGGTAGGCGAACTCAGGATAGACGACCTCGCCATCGGAAGGGAAAGTGACTGCAAAAGACCGTGTCGGTGCCGGCGGCGCTTCGTAGATCTAGAACGAATTAGCTCGTGTACTTGTGGTTCGACAGACCTTGAGTGGCAATAGACATACACCTAAGCCAAGAGCTCCCATGATGATGAAAGTAAGAATATCAAGCCAAGTCACCTTCAGCCACTGGCCGAAGGAGGGACGTGTAGCCATGCTGTAAGAGCGGTCGACATGTCGACTCCTTCTCGTATCGTTGACATGTTGATGGTGGCCATCCGCCTCATGACTGCGACGGTTGAAAAACCCCATGACTACTGATGATAGAATGTGGGATCTGCTTTGTGGTGATGTCAAATAACGATGTCCTCCAACAAGGCATAGGCTTAGGCATAAGCACAGGCACAGGCGCCGTTGCTGTGATAGGACGGCAGAAAGTCACGTTACTTAAGGAGCAGGGGGGAGAGAGAGAGAGAGAGAGAGTAGAGGTCTGAAGATTACGTAGTATGATGGAGGGTGTGAAGTGGTTCACCCAGATATATAACATTCATAGCATCCTACCTACCTTAACTCAAGAAGACTGTGGTCGTCATGGTCCGATTTATCCATCGTCGTCATCGCACCTGTACTATGGTTCTGTGCTATGGTGACAACGATTCTCTGGCGTCCCAGGTCTGTCCATATCTCGAGGTGACGTCAACATCGAGGAGATGGAAGGGGTAAGGGCGCCGAAACGCGACAGCAAACAGCTCACCAAACGACGGACGGGAACACGGCACATTGATAGGGCCTGGTCTGGTCTGGTCTGGTGTGATGGTGCCGTATTTCCGTCTCCCGATGTTTCGTCGCACGGCAAATCGCGATCCATAGCTCGATATGTCGCTAATAAGGTAGCTAAAATATAAAGCTTTCTATGGCCCGGGATTGCTATGCTTGAACCAATTTAGACTCCTGTCACCCCCCCCAGCCAAGGCCATACAACTAGACCCTGCCCAGCCCTTGCCCGGACGATGCGCCCGCTAACGTCATGGGGGCCTCAAAACTTGGCAGACTTGGCAACGCTTGTCTGGAACGGCATCGGTCTGGGCAAGGGTCTGGGCAAGGGTCTGGGAGATACCCTTACCTAATCTGCCGAGATGCTTGCGGTGCATATAAGCCCAATAGGGAATCAGTTACTGCGATGCATAAGAGAGATGAGTGACGTGTGCTTGTTTATCGGAGGAAACAAACAGCCTATGGAAAGGGGGTTATGGATTAGGAGAACCAAGGGTTAAAAGAGCTCTGCACGGCTCTAGATAGGTCCACTGGATAGGTACTTAAGTAGAAGCCACATGACTTGCCAAGCTGGTGTGGCTGCTTCAATCAGCTAAGCCACAATTCACTTATACTCATGAGCCTAAGGTTACATCGATACCTTTTCATCTATCGTGGCTCCAAATGAAGAGACCTATATCTCGTGTAATAGTACATCTCTCGACACGGTCGTTCCTCACTTATTATATAATAGACGCACGAACACGGGAGTGCATATCAACCACCTCTATGGACAAAGGCAGTACCTATGCCCTACCTCTCACCCCACTTCTCGTCCTTGCTATTAGGTAGCGCAAGCTTGACACTAATTTACCATCTACGCATAAACTCAACAAGACCATCTTCGTATTGCGTGATACCGTTTCGGAATGTCTTAGATTAACTGATCTTCGTTCCCTGAACTTTGTTAGCTGGTAACCGACGTTGTAGGGCGTCTTAAGGCTGCTCTTATGCAATATGGAGCGACCTTGATGAGAACTCTTCGGGAGACTTACGAGAGGCAGATAAGTGCGTACAAGTAGGTATACGGAAAAACATTCGTTCTCAATTGCACATCACATGGTGTCTCTAAAGAGCTGACAGAATCATTGCCTAGTCTCGGTACCGTGCATTGAGCTGAAAGTCTAGGCTGGACGCCTTCGGCTTGGCGAAACCTAATACGCAAGGCAAACTCCCTCGCTAGGCATTCTTTCCCAGTGGCATTGGCGCTCTAGATGGTCAATTTCGCTCTCGAAAGGGATAGGGATACTATGTCAAAGACCACGAGCAGATAAGGAGCCACACCCGTCCCTCCTATGCTACAATGCTACAATGCGGCGGAATACCAAGCTTGGCACCACGCCTTTGGTATGAAGCGTGTCGGGCGTGTCAGACTACGAGTGACACTGCGTTCAGCCGCAAATGGGCCAAATTGCCCGCGCAGGGAGGCAGCCCTTTATAATGGTTGTGGGCGCCTCGTCTCGGGCAGAAATTCCCTTCGGTCCACTCAAGATCCTGCATTGGCAAAGTAAACATAGTGAAAAGACAAGATGACGACCCAGGCAGCACCGGGCTATATGCCGCCTGTGACGGGCCAGACTCACCCACAGACTGCCGCGACGTCAGCTCCTGGTAACGATGGCCTCACCGCGGCCTTCTCGAATCTCAACATTGGTCAACAGCGCCAACTTCATCACTTGTCGCAAAACGCGCCTGGTCATGGTAACGGGCATAGCTACCAGCCTCATCACGGCCACAACCTACCATCACCGCCAATCTCGAATGACCCAAAGCCCATGGCACATCAACAACAGTATGGATCAGTCGGTTCTTATAACCAGGCATTTGGTCAACCTACTCCCTCATCTCTACCACAGAGTGGATACCCAACACCAGCACAGACGCCCGTGAGCACGCCGTCACCACATCAGACATATTCACCAGCAGCCCACGCGACCAACTCTGGCTCCTATATTCCGCCATATAACCCAGCAGACCCAGGCAATGGCAAGCCTACTTTCGCGCCTCCTCCAACCGTCCCCACTTATACGCCAGCTCCAGTACCGGCTCAGCCCGGAAAGACAAAAACTAGCCTCTTTAGCAAGATGACCAAGAATCCCATGGCCGGCGTGGGGGCAGGTCTGGTAGGTGGTTTGACGACCGCGGTACTCGCACACGAGGGCAAGGACAAGATTGGAGAATGGACGAAGCAGAAGATGGGATCGATTGCAGGTGCTGTCGGACTGGGTGCTCCTGGAAGTGGCAAGCCTCATGACCAACAGCATGCCAGCACAACACATGCAGGGACTCACCATCACACCCATCACACCCATCAAGCCCATCCAGCCCATCTAGCCCATCCAGCAAGCGCACATTCAGTCGCCACACACTCAACCGGGGCACATTCGGCTGGAACGCATCAAGTAGTTCACACCGTCGCACATCAACCAGCTCAGCAAGTCATCCAGCATCAGGGGGTACACTCGACAACGCACCAAGTTGTGCAGTCGCCGGCAGTACATAGCGTACCGCATGCAGCCGCACATCCCCAGGTACGACCAGCTATGGCCCAGCCGGCTATGATGTCACCTCCCGTACAACAACAAATCATAGCCCCAGGAGCCCAGATTCCGCCACGCCCAGTTCAGATGGGAGTTCCCCAGCCTATGCCGATGCCAGCCCCTTTTCCGGGTCAAGCTTTTGGGCCACGGCCTGGGTTTCCCGGGCCCGGATTCCAAGGCCCAATGATGCGACCACCTATGCCACCGGGCATGATGCCGCCACCACCAATGCCGATGGGGCTCGGACCAATGCCCATGATGCAGAGACCGCCGCCACCGCCAGGTCCGCCAATGGGTAGTCCGATGGGTGGTCCGATGGGAGGTGCCGAGCGTCCCGAACGGCCAGAGCCCCCCGAGCGCGAAGGCGCCGGTGCTCACGGTGGAGCTGCCCATGCCGGCGCTGCTGGAGCTGGTGCAGGTCCAGGTCCAGGTATGGGTGCCGCTGGGTACGAGCCCGGCGCGCAAACAGGCGCTCACGGAGCAGCAGGACAAGATCCCTACGCCCAACAACAACAAGGCGGCGCAACGAGCCGGGAAATGCCAGGCGCGGATCCAAACGGGGCCAATGCGAATGGGATGAACGCTACAGGAACCGATCCCTCCGCATACTCAGGGGCCAATTCCCATGCGACGGGTATAGATCCATCAGGATATGCCGGTGGGAATTCACATCCCGCCACCGATGCAACAGCAACGCAGAACTACGGCGCAGCTGACCAGGGCTATGCCGGCGCCGAGGCAAACGCATACGAAGCATCGACAAGCCACGCCGCCGTAACCGACTCATCCGCATATGGCACTACAACCGCCGAAGCCAGCGCCAACAGCGCAACAAACCAATCCTATGCATATGAATCCGCAGGGGCCACTACAAGCGAAGCATACGCCTACGAGTCCATGAACAGCACCACAAACCAAGGATATGGGTACGAATCAGCCAACGCCAACGGGACAACAACAGCAACAACCACAGAGCAAGCCTACGCATCAGATCCAACTGGCGCCCAAGGAAGCAGAGAAATGCCCGGGGCTACCACCGCCGAACAAACTACAGCAGGAGAGCAAGCAACAGTAGTTAATGAAAACGTATACATAGACCAGAGTACAGCAATCGATCAGAGCGCGTACATGAACCAGAACGCGACGATCGATCAATCGTCGTATATTGACCAGAGCGCGTATGTGAATCAGAACACGGCTGTGGACCAGAGCACGTATGTGGACCAGAGTGCAACGGTGGATCAGAACGCATATATCGACCAGTCTGCGTATATCGACCAAAGCGCAACAGTCGAGCAGAATGCATACGTTGATCAATCCGCGTACATCGACCAGAGCGCCGCCGTGGACCAGAGCGCGTATATAGATCAGTCAGCATATGTAGACCAGAGCGCGTACGTCGATCAATCCGCGTATGTAGACCAATCCGCGTACGTAGACCAGTCGGCATATGTTGACCAAAGCGCATATATCGATCAATCTGCGTACGTCGATCAGAGTGCATACGCCGACCAGAGCGCCTATGTAGACCAATCGGCATACATGGATCAATCAGCATACGTAGACCAATCCGCCTACATGGACCAAAGCGCATACATGGATCAGTCTGCGTATATGGACCAATCTGCATACACAGACCAGAGCGCATACATGGACCAAAGCGCCTACGCGTATGAGCCAGACTACTCAGGCCTGGTTTAAGCATCTCATCTCCTCTCATCTCATAAGTTAAACAGGGACGAGGAGGACTGAATCACATTTGATTAATATGACTGGCTTTCTTGGACTTTCACGAGATTTCATTAGACATTTCCTTATAGGAAACCATCTATGAGGGAACGTCAACGCATTCAAAGCTAAGGGATATGATACAAGATTGATTAATGTTTTGGCGTTTCGGGAATGGGATGGGATGGGAACAGGTTAATTAGCATGATGGGGGATACTAGCAACATGAGCATCAATCACTATGGGCATCAGTATAAGCATTAGATACCGTTAATATCATCTTTTATATTATCTTTATATCATCTTCATACCATCTTTCCTTTTTTGATAGATTGATTAACCCTCATTAATAATGATGCAATTTTGTTCTACATACCTACATACCAACGTCGTGACAAACAGAATGCAGGTACATTTACCAATTTACACGCTGTCCCTTACTCCCAAAAACGCCGATGCCATGCCATGCCTCCCTTCGTTCGTTCATAGGGAGAAATTTCCGTAAACCCATTTACTTTGGCAATCGAATTAATATCACCCAAAAAGGCAACATCATAGTCGAAATTAGATTTTGATTTTGTCTTCCTTTTTTCTTCTTTATTTTCAGGTTGACGTTCACCGTCTTCCACGACTGCCTCCTCCACCACCCATCATTCCACCCATACCCATACTCTCCATCATCTTCTGCATGTCCATGCCACCGGGGAGCCCAGGCATACCGCCGCCGCCGCCAAACATGCGCGCAAGGCTGGCCATATCAGGCATACCTCCGGCGCCGGCCCCGCCCATGCTCTGGAGCCTCTTCTGCATCGCGGCATCTGCTGCGCCTTGTTGCCACCGCCCATGGCCTGCTGGGCCTTCTGCATGTTCTTCATGCTGCCGCCCATCTTCTTGGCCATGCCGGCCATCATGCGCTGCTGCGAGAGGAGGTCCTCGACCTCGCGCACGCTGACGCCGCTGCCGCAGGCCACTCGCGTCATACGCGTGGGCTGCTCGATGAACATCTTGCCATCGCTGTCGAGTTCCTTCTCCGTCATGCTGTCGCATATGTAGATCATGCGTTTTAACCGGGCGCTTGATTCGTCGTCGTCCATCCCGGCCATACCAGGCAAGTTGGACATGCCGGGAATCATACCCGCCATCTTAGACAAGGGACCCATCTTCATAATGTTGCTCAACTGGTCGCGGAGATCTCTTATTGTGAAGATGCCCTCTGTGATGTGCTTTATCGTCTCCTTCTGATCTAGCTTGAGTGATTGAACGTGCTCTACCAGCCCAGCCATGTCGCCCATGCCTAATAATTTGTTGACAAACTGTTGTGGTGCGAATCGCTCTAGATCGAGCATGTGTTCTCCTGTACCGATGAATACGATGGGCGTATGCGTAGCTGCGACAGCAGATATAGCGCCACCTCCGCTCGCGTGACCGTCTGTCTTCGTGATGATGATGGCTCCAAAATCCGCAGCCTCTTTGAACGCCTTTGCTTGCGCCTCGGCTTGTTGACCTATCGAGGCGTCGAGCACCATGATCGTCTCGTCAGGCTTGACGGCCTCCTGGATATCCATCATCTCCTGGAACAGGGCCGACTCTTGTCTATGTCTACCGGAGGTATCGACGATGATGACCTCGAAGCGCTCCTTCTTAAACTTGTCAACACCTTCGCGGGCGACCTTGGCGGGGTCTGTCTCGGTCAGGGAACCGTAGTAGGGGATCTTGGCTTTGGTGGCATTCTGTTTCAATTGATCAAAGGCGCCGGCTCGGAACGTGTCGGCACAAACGAGGCAGGCTCGGAAGCCTCGCGCTTGGTAATGTCGGGCGAGCTTGGTACATGTCGTCGTCTTACCGGCACCCTGCAGACCGACGAACATGATGACATTGGACTTGCCCTTCTTGGGCTTGAAAGGCTCGGCATGGGGGTCAACGAGCTTGACGAGTTCATCGAAGACAGTCTTTTGTATGAGGCGCTTCTTGTTGACGGCGGGTGGGAGGTCCTTGAAGTTGACGGTGGTGCTGATGGAGTTCTTGAGGCGGCTGACGAGCTTGACGTTGACGTCGGCTTCGAGGAGGGCTCCCGATATCTCGTTGAGCATGGCTTTGAAAGCCTACACCATGCGACGATACATATCAGTGGACGGCGAACAGCGGGGATCGTAAATATGTTGGGGCCAGGGATATATGTGATGACATACCTTCTCATCGAGATTGGGGGCTCTCGTGGCGTCGTGTAAGGCGCCGCTGATGCGTCGCCCTAGGTCTTGAAGAACCATGACGAAGTCTGCTTGGTTGTGCTGTCGATGATGGTGGTAGGGTCTTGTCTTTCCGTGAGTTGCATCAAGGCTGATATGGAGATGTAGAATCCAAGTGGTCGGCGGCGACCTCCACGCTGTACCTTACCTACCTAGGTACCTAGGTAAGTGCCCCCCCGTTGCCTCTCTCGGTGGGGTCAGCTCACTGGGGGGCAGATGCCCGGGGGGCGGCCATAGCTGGATCTTTAGTTTCTCCGGCGCCCATCCACAGTGGCAAATAGTGGGGCACATGCGCTGAAACCAAGGCTTTCGTCCAGCTGAAGTGTCCACCCCCTGACAGTACAGCCTGCAGTAATCTGAGGTACCAGTATGGTACATCCTCATAATTACCTAAGTAGTATGGGGAGTCGCTCAATTCCAAAGATATACCCCAAAGGAAAATTGGAATCAGTCTAATTCAAGAAAGCGATGTCATGAAAAGGACTCGAAATGTATTTATTATTCTGTGGGAGAGCTGTAGGAATTATTAAAAGTGCAGATTTGGCACTTTTGGACCGGTTTATCAGCACCAAGAAACGCGGCTCCATGTGCTGACTATGGGCTGTGCCCTTACCCCTATTCCCATAGAGCCGACCTCTTGCGGTCATGACTCATTTTCTCTCAACGGAATAGAAACCGTCGTTCCTTATAATGCTATATGGATGGCAAGTTTTTATGATAGATTTAGAGCTAAGACAGTGCTACTTGATAGTAATGAGTCGCCGTATTTGTTGGTGGGTGTTGTTCGTTGTCAAATGCCCAAAGATACAAGGAGAGAGGACATGATGACTGTTATAAGCCCATTAAGTGTAGACCACTCTATGATGTAGGAAATGGCTTGCCTATCAATTGGAATGTATTGTATTCCCTTGATGCTTAGTTCGTAGGTCGCTGAAAATCCTATCAATGGCATGAGCAAGGTGGAATAATTTCATCATCCTTCTCTGACCCCTAGAATAAGAGGCGGTCCTCAAAACCTCAACATATATCGAATCGGCGCACTTTCCACAGATACCTATAAGTAGTTGAACATTCAGATGAAGTTTGAGGCAGTTATGATTGCAGTATGTTCTCCTATAAGGAATGCGACTTCCAGGGTGAAGCCAGAGACAACAGCGATCTGGAAAGTCCAACCCACACGCCAGCTCCTTCCCTGACATGGGACATGGGACATTGGTGATTGCCTTGTTTTTCTCCTTCAAAGATGGGAATGTGCTTCGTAGACTCGTGGCAATTTCCCTTCCTTCCAAGGCATCGGTAGCCATTGTGTCTTTGGCCTCATCTCCTCGGTCTCGTCTCCATGGAATCAACCTCGACTCGACACAAGCACCCATCCTACAACCAATGCTCACTTGAGAGTCCCCCAGCTTCCACAAAGTGTATAGGATTAGCACCCTACCAGTTCTCATGACCTGAATAGAGCTGACTGAAATCACCCTACTCGATACCATTGTTGACTAGTATTCCTGCTCCCGTGATCGAGTCCTACCACCACAAGGAACCTTGACCGGAGACAAGCAAGAGTCGTGGTGCATCAGCCAAGATGACAGACACTCGCGAGTCGAAACATCGATACTATGAGGGTAAGGCAATGTATTTGCAACGGTACGTTCTGAATCCAGCTCACCATACTCTCAGGTTCTTCTCAGGATAGAGAACGGTCTTCGATGTACGGCAACAGGTGTACTAGTGAAGGTGCAATCAAGCCCAGGCCCGACATGAAAGCGCATCGAGAGCATCACCACAAGACCGAATCAGCCCATAAATCGTATACAAGAGACGCCGCTCTACCTAGAGGACAAAGACCCGACCAGGAATCCCGTAAGCCTTCACGATCTCACCTCGAAGCACCCGCAGACGCATCTACCGATTCCTCCCCGTCGACTACGCTAGACTTTGGGAAGATGAAGTTATCACCACGGAAATACATGCACAACAAGGGCGGGAACTCTGGTTTATCCAAGATCTCCAGCATGAGTAGCCCTGTCGCCCCTCAGCAACCGAGTTTGCTCTCACAGTCGGATTATGCTAGCGACTTGTCGAGAGAAGTTCGACAGAGATATGGCAAAGACCCGCGACATAAAGGCGACAGGAACTTTGACTACGGTTTGAAGTAGGTATTGCCACTGTCGCCCATCAAGTTGGCAATTGGCACAGGATGGCTTGGTTACGGTAGGCCGAAGGTGAAGGGCTTATGTCTGCATGGTAAGCACCCTCTCGTCGCTCACCAGAATGAAATTAACTGAGCATTTGATTTGAGACCGAACGGACTCCCACGCATACTACTCGAGAGAATTGACGGTACACGCTCGTATCAAGCTAAGCTTCGCCCGACTTCCCCTGCCATCACGAAGCATGAAAAGGACATGTATATTAGTAAATCAAAATCTGCTGTGCATCGCTATTACTCCAAAGCTCTTCATAAAACGCATACAAATGAGTAGTCCCAGCCCACTGGTGCAATCCAACTTCGCCAATCGTGAGATTCCCTCGTTTACTCCTCTCACACCTCCCTATAATCTTATACCCATCCGCATACCCTCTAAGAACAAAGTCGGCATAAGATCCTATTATTGTACATACTATATCATGCTCGTTCGGCTCTATGTCAAGCTGACACATGATACCGATAGAATCGTCCATCCCACGAAATAAGTATTTCTCGGGAACGGTAGCTTCCAGTTCTGACAAAGCGTCCTCTAGACAGCGGCTCTGTGTCCCATATGTTCGCGTTGAGATTGTTTCTTCCCAGAAGAAAAGGGGTGGGATTTCCTCGGCAACACCAAGATGCCACCCAGCTTCATGCAGATCCTGACGGCTGAGATCAAAGACCAATAGTAGTTGCCACAGAGCTTTTCTAAAACTGCTGTAGCCCCAAACTGCGTTTTCGGTATTACCCAAGTTATCCTCGGCATCTGCAAAGAAGTTTGACCAGGCGCTCGTCAGAGTCTCGTTTAATCCGCGACTTTTGAGTCGTGGACCAATTCGAGATACTTTCGTTATAATAATGGCGTCTACTTCGAGCACTCGGATTTCTCTCAATACGCGACAATGACATCCCTTGTAAGCCTCAGCCGCAAATGGAATGGGACACCAAGACTCATGTCGCCAGTCCGGTACCCAGGTCGGAAGATCGTTGGTATTCATCGAATTGTACTGAAGAATTGTCAGAATCTGAGAGTGTTCTATGATATATGATGCGCAGTCTATCAAGACCCCGTTTGGATCCTTGCTGTAATCTGGTAGTAATTTTGGGGGTAATGGCTCTGCATTCAGGAGACCAAACGTCCCGTACACGATATCGCGCTGGTCCTAAAGAGCCGGAACATTAGAACACTACTACCGTCACAACATCGTCTGATTTTCACCAAAAAGAAAGTTATCTCTAATGATTGAAGAGAATGAAGAATACATACAGTCGCCTGAAACCTAGCAGCCACCAGCGCAAGTATCCAAGCAAGCCGCTGCGCCAAAGTCGAAGGCTCTTCATTCAACATAATAGTCTGATGCCCAAACCAAATAACTCGCATCCGATCGAGCGACGGGCAGATAGGTGGCAACCCAATGCGCTGGCCATGAGTATTAGTGACCCAGTACTCATCCACAGCCCGCAGGTACGCAAACGGCAACATCAAATCGCCGCACATTAGATTCGGCCCCGTCGCGAAATCCTTCACATACGGCTTCGGGCGCACGGCAACTTCCTGCAGGACCCAGATCCGCTGGAACCACTGCCGTGTCTGGATGAACTCGCACAGCTCGCTCTGCATGTGCCACAACTCGTCGTAGCCGGTGGCCCGGATCAGCGCCGCGTCTTGTTGTTCGTTACAGCATGAGGCGAGCTTCGTGACATAATCGAATATCCACTTCACATGCAGTCGAGTGAAGGGGGTGTAATCTCCCAGCCAGATGAGGACGCTTCTAGCTGACTTGTATATGTCGCGCATTCGGAGGATCTCGCGGCTGCGTTCCGCGGTGTCGGTTTGGTTGATGCAGAGGCTGTCGATCCAGAGCTTTCGCGGTGATGTTTCTCTACGGAGGTATTTCAAGCCATCTAGGAGAGTTAGGGTGATGGGGTACGGCACACCGTCGAGGAGAATCGGTTGCGTGATCGTGGCGTCTCCCCAGCAGTATGATATCGCCTCATAGTCTGCACCGGATTCGAGGATGATATGCTCGAGCTCGCATTTTATAGGAGCGCTGAACTTATTAGGTAACAGTGTTACGATGCGGATCTCCTTGCCCTCTTTGTCGAGTGGGCGATGGGGTGATATCCCCTTGAAAGTCTCCATGATAGCTGAGTTTGAAGCCGTCATTCCGAGATGACGACTTGGAGTTCAAGATCCTCGGTATAAAGGAAATAGGCAGGAACATAAAGGAAGCCCCTTGGCACAGGGCCACATGAGCCTTGAAGCCGGAGCCGCGTGTTTGCGTTGCCTCTTGTGGCTCTGTGTTACATGTTTATAGGGACTTGATTCGTTGATAGCCGGACACAGGGTACTTCGCCTACTATCACCACGACCAATGCTCTGATTATATATGTTTCACCTGGCCGGATGCCAAAGATGGAAGTGAGTCATGGTCGCGGAATATCTGCCACATTGGGTAGAGGTAACATAAGTCTGATGTTCTACGGAGTCACCTCTTAACCGAATCAACCTCCTGTAAATGGGTGAGACGATGAAGACACAGCCTCAATTAGCACAAAAAAGGTCGAATTCGACGAAGAGGAAGGGACATATACATTCATGATTATTTCATAGTGTACATCTGAAGCTTGGCGTTCAATCATCTACATAATATTTTCCCGGTATCAGTTCCCACCACTAGTCGTATTACCCGACACTGTTCCGTTCTGATTCTCAAGCTCCGCCCATGTGCTCTTCAAAGACCATATATCCACAGAGACCTGAGCACCGGAAGGCAAGCGCGCTGCCAGATTGAGTGCTGTCAGAGGCTGCAGCGGGTAGAACACCACAGTCGCAGCATGGATCCCACGATCAACGAAGACCTCAAAGATACTCCGATCAATAACAGCCTTCATACTCCATGACGCAAGTCCATCGCCTGATCCGGTGCTGTAAACATCCGCGATACTGAACTTGTCCGTGAAGAAGACATTGTCGAATCCCTTGATGCCCCCTCGGTTGACGAAGAAGGGGGCGTCGCCGCCGAAGTAGATGCCAGACTGCAGTATCTCGCCTGACGCAGGGGATGCGAATGAGATATTCAGCGTGGAATACTGCGTGAGCTGAGTCATGTTGATATTCGTGACGTTGACTTCGAGGTATAACGCGCCGGACTCGACGGACGAGTAGTCTAGAGCTATCGTTCCTTCGCCATCGAATGTGGAAGCATTCAGCTGGCTGTCTAAGACAGGGGTCAAGTCATACGGTTCGTCGACCATGACCAATCCGATCCGTGGCGCCTCTGTCAAGTAATTAACGCGAGGAGCGGTCATCGCGCTTCGCCACCCTTCCAGATTCCCTGTGGGAACTTGCTGAGTATACTGCCAGTTGGAAGCCCAGCCAATATTAACCTGGTTCTGCCCATCAGGGACGCCGTAAAAGAATTGAGCAGCATAGTTATCCTTGGCGAAGTCCGTGAGCCTGGTAACCGCATCTGATAGCGTAAAGTGCGTCCCGTTGAAATCACCGATGAAATACTCCGTCACAGATCCTCCCAGAGGCGCGCCGGGCTGGATACTAATAGCCAGAACGTACTTCTCATCAACGACGGCACCATCTGCGTCTCGGACCGGCATCTTCACGAAGTTGGGACACTCGTACTGCGTCCCCAGCAGCCCGTGCGGGGTGAAGTTCGAGGCGAAAGTCCATTCTTTCAGATCGGGACTCGTCCACATCCCGATGGTGAACTCCTGCGAGTACGCCACGACGGCGACCCAATGGTCCTCGTACCACAGGACCTTCGGATCGCGGAACTGCGTGCTGGTGCTGTCTATCACGGGGTTTCCCTCGTAGTACTCGAACGAGTACCCGCCATCGCGCGAGTACGCGATATTCTGGGTCTGGGGTCCGGGGCTCCCGTCGTCGTAGTACCGCGCCAGCGTGAAGATGGCGACGACGCCATTGTCCTGGTCGGGGAAGAAGCCAGAGGTATTATTGCTGTCGACGACGGCGCTGCCGGAGAACACGTAGACCGTTTCCTCGGGCGGGAAGAGGGCAATGGGCTGGTTCACCCAGTGGTACAAATCGTCACTTGTCGCGTGGCCCCAGTGCTGGTTTCCGGCTACCGTGCCCGTCGGGTTGTACTGGTAGTAGAGATGCCATGTGCCGTTGGCGTCCACGAACATGCCGTTGGGGTCATTCATGAAGCCCTTGGGCGGCGTGAAGTGGACTTGGGGTCTGAGGGCCCCAGTGTAATCCCCCGCGATCGGGGTCCCCGTGGGAACAGCTGGATTAACATACGTGCTGCTTTGAGCGGCGACGCTCGCAGCGAAGAGGGCCGTGCTGGCAAGGGTTGTGAATCGCGCCATCGTTGAGTGCTCAACTCATCTCTTCTTCTTCGCGAGAAGCTGCATTTACTTATATAGCAATTCTGTCGCGCTATCGTCGGAGCGAACATGGTTCTCCCAGCGGGGTATCGAGCCATATTCTCCTTGTTTATTCTGGGTCGCCGAGCTACCTATCTGTTTCTAATGACGACAATGACGCGAACTTTTCGGATGATCTGGAGATTCTGGAGATCTCCACAGACCCACCCCCAAGATTTTAGTGCTTATGAGATCCTTAGTATGGCCGGAGAATGGGGACGTTAGCCTACCCTTTCGAGGCAGGTGACGAAAAACTAGGCTAGGCAGATCTACCCATACTACCTACAGTATCCATTACCTACCAACCCCCGTTCTCTGCCTAGTTTATTGTCACCCGCCTCGCCTTTCTAGAAGGGTTCTAGAAGGATTAGGCAAGTTTAATCGAAGCTTTAAGATTTGGTCGGACCGAACGCAAAACATGTTCGCCAACAACACTTCATGTATGGATGAAGCTATCCTGACAAAAGTACCCACGCAAATGGCTGTGCCCGGAGCGAGAATCGGCGTCTTAGCTTGTATGACTTTCGCACTACTCCCCTTGAAACTCCACTTATGGGGACATTTGACTACTGAGGGCAGGCCGGCATCGCGTTTGTATATTATGTCTGTTGTCAGTCAAGGGTTAAACTCTCTTCCGGAGTCTGAGGATGTTAGCTTTGTACCTACCACCGCTACATTGCCTACTAACCTGCCTAGGGAAAGGCTGTGTATATACCCAGGTCATCACGTGGCCGTACCTTTGGCCATGATACTCCCACCTGGCTTTCCTTTTCTGGATTGAACCGAACATTGAAGAACGCAAAATAAGTGTAGGTCAAGGAACTTAGGTTTCTAGCTCCGTCGTTCTCCATTGCCTAGATCAGCGCGTTTCCTATTTAGGATAGCCGACGAGCTAAGACCATGAGACGAAGCTGGTGAAAAGGGGTAGTATGTTCTAGCAAGTTACCTTAAGGTATTATCGTGGGTGGTCGAGGGTGCCGGCTGCTTGAACGCGAGTCATATGTCAACGCGATCCAGCTCACCGATGAAGAAGCTGTGGGGTGGAATTGCATTGTTCTCTTCCCAGCTCGGGGCTATCCAAGCTCGGCTATCCATATCATATGCCATACAGTATAATTAACATGCATTTTCAACCTTCTACTTTTAATTGCCTAATACTTGCTTCGTAAGTGCGTATAAGGCTCATCCTTACACGATACTGGCTGAGCCTTGTAGCAGCAGTTACCTATTAGGAGCGGTTTCGGATATTTACATGGTAACTAGAAAGGGTATCGATCCTTCTGATAAGTGGAACAAGCTTATGAGTCTATAAACCTGTGATATCGCTCGGAACATGGACCATATAAATTGAAACTTTCTTTCATTCGTTCGTTGAATGAGTGTGTCTAGTAGTAGAACTATTCCTAGGTAATAGAAGGTATTCTTCCGCTAATGCCCGGACCACGCTAAACCTAGAGCGTTGAATCGTGTTTGCTCACTCCCTATCATCCTATATAATGATCTACTCTAGAACATGATATCAGGTTGCGTATTATGATAATGATGTTGAAGCTAAGGATGGGATAGATAATGGTGGGTGAGTATGTGGTGGTAGTGAATTAGGTGATAACAGCCGGGGTGAGTATGGCTAATGCAGTAGATGCAGGGTTAGTAAAATCCGTACTAATAGTATTTTCAACCTTTTTTAATCTTTAAATAACTTTATAATTATAATACTTATAGGCATATATTAGATATTAATCTGTAGCTCTTTCTTTAAAGTTTTTAATAGTTATTTTTTTCTAATTCTAAAATTAGTGTCTGCTAAGTCATTATATTAATATAGATTTTAATATTTTTTATATTAATATACTAATTTCTATACTAATGCTGATTACTAAGCCATATCTCGCTTTAAAATTTGTTTTTTTTTTAAAAAAATACCTGTTAGAATCTTTAAAGAGCGGGCTATAAATTGGTACTCTGTATGGTTTTATAGATGTTGTGGTTGCAGAGTTATAGCCAATACTAATGCATACTAATTGCCAACCCTGACATATTGTCATTTCTGCAGGTGGCGCAGCCAACTCTACCTACCTAACCTACCTAGGTACTCTACCCTTTCCTTATCTTATCTATGGAACGCTATGACCTCTTCCCACCGTAACAGCACCCTACTCCGCATTTTAGATAGCAAAGCGTGGAGGTGCCGAGGCTTTGGGACGCGTTGTCTTGCCGGCTGCGTCTTCGTCTTCATTGCCCGCAGTTTGTTCAACTGCATTAACAGAACCGCAGCGAGACAGTGAGCAAAAAACAGGGCAGACCTCTTATGGGCACCATCTCGGGTGTGTCTGCCCTGTTTTTTGCTCACTGCCTCGCTGCATGTCGTGAACCACAGTTATCAACCACTTATTCTCAGACCAGCATCTTTTTATGCCTAATTGCGCAATGAAATGAATATCAATTCCTAGCTTGAAGGTGTTCCTACAGCACCGAGCTATGCAACTCCGACTCCTACCCTGATCCGGAAGTGCAAACAACAAGCGGTGCCAACACCGGCCTCCTCTGTAGCCAATGACTCCCATGATGCACCACAATCGAAAAGACCACGGCTTGCCGACGTTGATGACAATAACGATGGCTTCGATGTTGATCGTACACCAAGAGCAAGGAGTGGCAACGCCCGGTCCGCATCGAACACAAGCCACCATTCATTGTCTACTGTCTCGGGAGCCTCCCCTATGAAATACTTAGCAACACTCGAACTTGCTTCAGAAAATCCCATTCTAATACAACAGATTACGCAAAATGATCCCCGAATGCCAGACGAACTCAAAGCCATTTTGAAAGAGCTCAAGAACTTTCAACGTTCTAGCATTGTACCCGACTATTTAGAGGCCGAGATTCAAGCACGCGCACAGCATGATAATGATCTCGACGACTTTACCTCCTCTATATTTGGCAAAATATATGATAGTACTTGGCCTACCCTATCCTTATACCGCATTATACAGGTCTTTGAGTGGGCGAAGGAATGCTTCAACGAAGACCATGCAGAAGCGACATGGAATACTGTCGTTCACTGGCCTGTGTTCGACTTCGCGGTAGGGCCTATGGTAGATGTGGCGAAGGTAGGTCCGTCAATGTCCGCTTCTGGACAGGACCACGAACAAGTCCGCGTTCGAGCTATGCCCTATACGGCAGCAAGGTTAAAAGGTCAGCCTCGTACCTCAAAGATGGCGGACGATTGCTTCTTTATCGAACCAGAGGGACGTGTTGCTACCGTAATCGACGAGTTGCGCGAGACCATACCTTATATCAACCATACCGACTATAAGGGAGGTCTCCAGAGCTAGATATCTAGATGAAATCGGGGCACTGACTTGGGGCATTAGGCTGACTGAGATAGACAACTCATTCTCATACAAAGGCGTAACGCTCATGACCCTTATCCTAGCTACCCTGGAGCTACTACGTCAAATTCATTTGATAATACTCTACCAAGGCAAAATAACGTCCCTTCTCAGGCATTGATAAAAGAAGCATAAACCACGAATCTAGCGCCGAGTACGTAAAGGTAGTAGCTGCCGTTGCCGACAATATAGTCAACCTCTAGTAGCACACGCCTATCGATGTCGTTCAGGAGGTACCTGCCATCATCCGTCTCCTTTCGTGAAGCTGTCCCGGATTGTCAAGCACGGCACTTTGGCCCCTTATTCGGTGTACACATATACCGATATTTCCGCTGGCTTTTTTCCACAGGCTCGGGAACGGTTTCAAGATGGGCCAAACATCGAGTATAAGGTGTTTGACGTCACTAGAGATCCTTTTGCACAAGGATTTGAGGCTGACTATTATGACATAATTCTAGCACCTTATGTCGTGTACGCCACTCCTTATCTCCGGCAGATATTGAAGAACCTGAATGCTGCGCTTAGAACAGATGGGCGGCTCCTATTATCTAAATCTGTAACTGTCGGAGTGTCACCCAACTTCATCTTTGGCACCTTCGCATTATGATGGTCTGCTGATGGTGATAGCCGAAAATGGGAGCCCTTTGTTTCCAACGACCGCTGGGATGCAGATCTCAAGGCAACTGGCTTCACTGGTACAGCCAACGTAGTGAACGACGTCCAATTTCCGTATCGATATTGGTCAACCATAATCACATGACCTGCAGTTCCCATTCCAAATGAAAGGAAGACTCCAGTCGTAGTAGTTACCGACGACCTCGGCAGTAAGCTAACTTCAGATATTCTCATAGGGTTGGCTGAGTCTAATCATACGTTTGTGAAAAAAAACGTTTGACCGGCAACATAGCAAAAGAGCATCCTGTTGTGTGCGCCTTAGATTTGGAGAAGCTATTTTTCAGAGACATCTCATCGTAGAACTGGGTACCTTTTCAGAGCTTCATGAAGAAATGTGAATCGAAAGCGTTACGCAAGATGCTGTGGATACTCCCACCGGCGCAAAAGAATCGTAATAGCGTCTTTGAGATCATGTCGCTCGTCGCGCTAGAGAACTTTGGAAGGTTAGCAGCTCAGGGACTAAAGCAAAACCTCATGGCTAAGGTTTAAGACTGGCCACCACACAGCTTCTCCCTTTTCACCACTGGAGTTTTATTGTTAGCTGTTGTTTTGGTCTAGCAGTGCGCAGTTTCTGGTTAGCTTTCGAAGCATATTCTACCCAAATTCGAAGCCAGGGGTTAACAGACATACAGCTACGCGGCGAAAGCCAAGCGAAAAGGCTTACATTTTCCCCAATACAAGTACTTCACAAATCCGCGTAGTGTATGTACCCTGGTGAGGGTTGTAGCTGTTTACGTAGCACATCCAAGGTTCAAGTTGGCACGATTATCTAAAGGACAAGGCAGCGCGATGGAACAGCCTCACATTTGGCCGTTCCATTCCCAAGTCCTAACTATTAGCACGTCTCCTAATATAAGTTAAATGAGTATAATCTATTGCTAGCCTAAGCCGCGATCGCCAATATCCATCATCCCATTATAGATCCTTACTGGTCCAGTTTAGAGGCAAACTTATGCTATTAAATTAAGGTTTGAATAACATAATGTATTACGTGCTATAAAGCGTTAATCATATCGCCTCTACTTATAGCAAAATGCAGTTATATCGTTATCATCTTTCATTTGCATCGCTAAGCAATTCAATATAAAGTTGCTGTTAGTCCTCTAAAGACTGGCCTATGGTGTTCGCCTCATCCCTAGTGCATTCTAACGAGCGTACTAATTATACTGCAAAATCAATCGATCAACCATATTTAGATGAACCAAGATCCTATCCATCTTTGACGAGATGACCAAGATCCTTTTCTTAAACACTTAATTAACTATCCTGTAAGCTTTCTTTCAAGAGTCCGTGACCTTCTCGTAGTTTTGTCTGTCCTTTTAGATCAATCTCCTTCCTTGTAACAAGGACTAGAGTGCTGGGGCTTGAAATGTGGTTCGATCTTGCAATAATGTACTTGGGCGTCAAGGAGGCCATACCGAGTTCTATCTCATAACCATCTTGGTAATTGGTAGTTTATTGTGTTGGTCTAGTACCCGCTTTTGGTCTTTATTCTTTCTACTTCAACAAATTCTCATCTGCGAACATGAACCCAATTATGCTCGTCTGTAGCCACTTCTTATCTTTAGTCCAACCCTTGACAATCAAGTCTCTGCCAATACTCAAGGCAGCCAAGACCTTGGGCAGCGGGTGAGGCAAGGGCGCATTCCGATTGCGTCGGTAGTACCAGCATATCAAGTGCACGCCAGTATGGACGGCCACCCGATAGGCGAGGTCTTCGCCCAGCGGGCCGTAGCCCTTGATGAAGCCCTTCATGGCGGGGATGCTGGCATCGACGCCCTTGAAGTGATTTCGCTCGTAGAGATCAGCCAGCAGGCCACCTACGTCTACAGCGCGGTGGCCGAACTGCACGTTCTCCCAGTCTATGACGAAGATATCGGTCGGCTTGGCCGGGTCCTGCGATTCGGTCCATGGACCACTTGGTAAGAGAATACTGTAGCAGAAGAAGGATCCGGGATCAGCAGCTCGAGTCCTCTGTTTATTTCGTTCTTTTAGGTACTCAATTCGGGCGGTACTTACTTGCCACCCCAGAAGTCTCCGTGGATGAGACCGCGCACTCCTCCGTCCTGTTCGGTGGGTTGTGGGCTGTTGAACTCGTTCTGCATGGTGGCTTGGACCTCTTTTAGGGTGTCCATGGTACCCTCGATGACTTCTGGATGTCGCTCGAGGATCTCGATGAAGCTGTCGTAGGTGATGAGACACTTGAGCTTGCGCATACCCTCATTGGCGCCGACCTGCGAAGCCAGGGCACTCTGCGCAGGTTCGTCCGTCCAGTTGTGAAACATGCGCAGCCACGAGCCGACCGAAAGGCCAAGGGACACCGGGCTCGACCCGGGTAGAGTCTCATTCACGAAGGGCGACTCGAGGATCGTGGTCACATCGGCCGTGTCGGCAAAGTCCTGTAGGACCTGGGTGTGCGTCTTCTCATCAAAAGAGAAGATCTTGGGCGCCTTGACGATGACATGGCCGCCGGATGTCGAGATGGCCTTGGGAAAGCCGTCGAGGGCTGAGAGCATGGACTTCTCGAATTCGCAGCGAGAGACGGCGAGGAGGAAGTCCTTGTTGGTGGCGACGAAGCCGGTGGAGACCTTGACGATGACGGTGCCGGTGTTGTCGCCGCCGTCCAATAGCGGCTCTTTCAGGATGCCTCGGTAGAGGAAGTTGGCTGTGCCACCGCCCAGCTTGGTCAGGGCCGAGCAGGCATAGGGAGAGCTGGCTAGCTGGTCCAAGACTTGCCGGACAAGGGTCTGTTCCTCGGTTTCTGTGAGAGGAGCCATTGCGAAGACTGACTTGATGACTGACTAACTGACTGATTACTGGTGGTGAAGGGAGAATACCGATTGGACGAGGAGCGGCTAACGAACGGGGTGGTTCATAATCTGTGTAACCGAGATTTTTATTACTACCTAGTTTGCCTACGAAGGACCTCGAAGTACTTAACAACCTGCCACCGTGATGTGCTATAGTCAATCATGTTGGCCGTCACTACGCCACGAGGGTAGACACGCACATACATACATGTAGACGGCTTACTCGGTAGTGCTAATATTACTATATAAAAAGAACTTAACGCATCTCCCACTTGACCTGGCTACCAATTGAGTGGGTTACCCTAATTTCCTATATAAATCTATATATAAAAACTTTAATAACTTTATAACGCATCTCCTACTTGACCAGATCATCTAATTAACCGGATTAGTTTTTTTATTACATAAATGTCGTTTATGCACTATCACGTGATAATTTAATAACGTTAAGGGTCTTTACTTTATAAACTAATAAAATATACTATTAGATTTATAACTTAAACGTAGATTTCAAATCTATGAAGTATAGCCTTACAGCTATTTTTATTAATTAGTTATTAAGTAAAATGGCCAACGTGGACGTGAGC
>NPFG01000336.1:0-43291 GCA_002288965.1 Xylaria sp. MSU_SB201401
TTAAATTATATAATAAATTCTCTTTATAATACTAATTAGTTACTATTTTTAGCTATTTTACCCGTTTTTATATAAGGGTTTAACTGTATTGGGCTAAGTGGCCCGTGAGGGTGTGGCCCGTAGCCCCTGTTTTTAACTTAGTCATACAAGTAACAACATGTTGGCGAGAGACTAGTACCTTACAGCTTAATGTTCACAGAAATTGTAGGTGTTCTGTAAAAACCACAAGTTAGCTTCAAGAACTTCAGTGGACGAAGGATATTAGGAATGGGAACAAAAAAACTCCAAAAAACCTCATCTCCCTCGTCTGTTCATCGAATCCCTCCTTTACTCAAGTCCTCTCGTGCATAAGAAGTTCCCTCGTGGCTAGCGCATCTTTCCAGCTCATAGGGAAGCCGTTAACGTTCTCAATGATCAGATCAAATATTTCTCTCGGCAACTCTTTCAAGGGGCTGACCTTCCGGACTTCCCTCGCTCACCAGTCTTTGCGCTGAGGCGGCACAACGGAGGTCGACAGAATACGCGTGTGTGGGTCCACAAGGAACATGGCTAAGATCTTTCTGTGACCTGGCCGACTCTTGTCGGCAAGCTCGAAGGGCTGGACTCGGTGCGCCAGCACATTAGGGAATGCGATGAACCTGCCCTCTCTCGTGATGACCCTCTCAAGCCGCTGGAGCGCCGCGTCGTCCGTGGAGATTCCGAGCCAACGCTCCAGAAATTCGAGTTCGCTCTATGGAGGGTGCATGCGCAAGTCTTCAGAATTGACAGGGTGGTGAAAGGTTAGGACACTCTCGGTGATGTTTTCACAGTCGTAATAGAAGAGGGCTGTCGCGACGATGCGGTCGTTGGGGGCCCCTTCTATATGCAGAGAGCCACCCTCGTACTTGGAACCCGAAGGCATTAAATGGATGTTGGCGAGTTTGAAGACTACTTGTAATCCATCGGGGAAATAGAAATCTTCTTCATCGCCTAGAGGCATATCGGTGATTCGTGGTGTTGCTGTAAAAGATGTGAGTTGCGAACCATCACTTGGGGGGAAAACACGAAACATGGGAGCAGAGAATTAGTCTGTCTATAGAGACGACCTAATAGCACATAGGTACTAGTATCCGTCTCCCTCCCGACAAAGCACCCATCCGGCGTAAGGCATGTGTATAAACACATTTCCCAGAGGGGCACCGCGGCGGCAACAAACTGTTCCAGCACTTTGTATAGCTCGCCGTGATCATCCGGGTGTACGTTATTGACGTAGCTAGTAATCTGCATGCCACGGGACGGAGTCCAAGCGATGTCACTAGGAAGCCACTGTGTACTGCCAAATACGTATCGTTCTGGCCATTTCGGCTGCTCGAGCTCCTTTTTTAGGCACGGCATAAATTTCACCACTACCACTGAACTCCGCGCAGCCATGCAAGGGGACTTTGTCATACGGTAGAACTCGTGACGTCCCGTAGACCATAGGGAAAAGAGACGGATGTAATAGATCCAGGACCTTCTTATTTGACCCCGGATGCCAATCTTTCTGATGCTCTGGCACGTCCTCGAGAGGCTTTACTGTGGCTTTTAACTGTTCGATTAGTGACGCTGGGACCACCGAGTCTGACTTAGCTACTGCGACCTCTGCATCGAGGATGCTAACCAGTCCGGTATCTCTATATTCAGCGGCCTTGTCTCGGAGCTCTTTGATGCACTGTTACGCCGTCAACCTTAGGCCGCTAGATTGAATCGCCCTTTTCAATCATTAAATGGTATGTGAGGTCGCGGAAGGAGAGTAGAGCCACTCACATTATCGAACATTTTTTCAGACATGTATACGTCCTCATCAGGGTCCACACCTTGCGCCGCGGTTCCCATTGCCTCTTCGCGCCACTTACTCCGTGATCTGGTTTATGAACTCTATCATTCGAGTCTCCCGAACCTTGAGACCAACACTCGCAAAGTGTCGGTAACTCGATAGAGTATGGAGAAAGAAACTTTCTCCTTCCCGCTCCTCTGTGAACTGGCTCGCCAGGGGCTCGCCAAACCCTGGCAGCAGCAATCGCGGAGTTTTGGTTTCCATTTTGGACTGCGGATTTGGTATGGGAAGTGAAGCTGACGAGCCACTGACTTGTTGGAAGAGTATCAACAGTGAAATGGGGAACAATGAAGGAAGGATAGGCGTTATATATACACGTACAAACACGACATGACTTACATGCCCCTAGCATTTTTACGTGTCAAAGCAATCCACTTGTAGGTGTTCTGCCTGAAAGGATGGGGCATTGTTTCGTTCAGCCGCAGCACACTAGTTGAGCTGGAGGAACCGACTTTTGTTTAAAATAGCGTGTCTTATAACCGGCGGGAACCGAATCAAGATGGGATGGAGCTGAGTGTATGTGAATCGCAACGAGGCGAAGCGGCTGAGAGTTATGTGACGTTTACTATACTAATTTACTGGCGGACTTATGGTACATCGTTATCATGTTTAACAATTGTCATTCTGTCTATTCTAGGGCCTAATCAACTTGCCAAAGATAAACACCAGATTGTTGTCGAACAATTTAAACGTCTGTGCTAGTAGGATCCCGACCGAGAAATATCTTGTGTATTCTTCTGCTGACGGCTGGGCCAATAATGCGATCGGTAGGGGCACCATCTTTATTTGCGTTTTTTTTACATTCCGCCAGGGCGAGCGGTCCTTCTTCCTCAAGACCTCGTACCAGATCTGGCACAGATCCGTATTTTGCAGCTATGCCATAAGCAATGGCGGGTGTAACGCGTGCTATTGCTTGTAACAAAAGTATATACGTATCTTTGCCGCCATCACCGGTACGAACTTGGCCGGATTCCATGCAAAACCCAGCATCAGTACCGGCATCACGAGCTTTGCGATATGGAATAGTACTAAGATGCTGCGTGAAAACGGCTACCCATTGAGCCGTTTCCACAGGGTGACTAGTATGATGGATCAGAGTCCCGTGTGTCACTTGAAGAAAAAGTAAGGCGTCTTCGATTTTGTCTTCATCAATGTATTCTTGGGGTTGATTATTATTGCGGCGGCGAGATTGGCCAGAGATCTCGGATTCGGCGTTTACTCCCAGTTGGCGCACTGCAGAGGCAAACTGCCGATTCAAAAGCGTTCTGTTTTTTCGCATCCAGGAGGTAAGGCCTTCGATAAGATATATAGTCTTGACGTTTGGAAATTTGCTCTTCATTTGCAAAACGTGGGCCTCCAAATCCCGGCCCTCCTCGCCAAGAACGAATTTGACAAACTCAGCCGCTTGCACAATGACTAAGACATGGCCTTCGTCTTGAATACGCATGGGTATTGGCTCCCACAGCCCCATCTCCTTGTTAAACCGAGCTGTGACCTTTCGACGCCATTTGACGACATTCTGAACTGTGCTATCCCAGATCTCGTGCTGAACATCCAGGTCGCCCAGGAGCGTTTGAATTTGTACCTGGAGGCCGGCGTTGATGCTCGCAGGTATATCTACAATCATCTCTGGTGTCGAAACTTTTTTATCGGTCCGTAACTTGTTCACTTCGGCCATGGCCTTTTCTCTCTCCTTTTGTAGAGCACGTTCCTCTTTAGCACGCTCCTTTTCGATGCGTTTCCGTTCTTTCTCTGCCTCCCTGACTTCTTCTCTCTGTCTCTTTTCAAGCATCTTCTCTTCAGTCGATCTACTAACCATTTTCATGGCTTGCTTTGATCTTGGAGCCGTTGAGCGGGATGCCAAATTCTGATTTGTCGCTCGAGCTTTGGAGAAGTCAATATTACCTAAATCTGGGAGGCCATCGGAATCAGAAGCACCATCGTCGGCCAGGGCTCTATGCCGAGGGCGCGACGTGCCGCCGGTAACAGAAGACGGACTCGAAGGTGATTGATGAACATCGTGCGCCTCAGGCGCAGAACTCGATATAGGATCCCATGTGGCTTTCAAACGAGCACTTAAAGAATTTGAATGTGGTTTGGGACGTGGTGGAGAATCGGGAGGATCGCTTGACAGGTCAATAAACGTCCTCTTTGAAACCCTCCGGCCTTCATGATCACGACTCGTTATTTGATTCGCATCAAGGCCCGTTGGCCAGTTCCAAGTCGGCCCTCCTCTATTCTGGCTGGAGTATTGGCTTAGGCTGTGAGGTTGAACCGGAAAGGTCGAGTGTGGTTCTCGAGGCGAGCTGGCGAAAGGGTCAGACAGAATTACCGGTACCTTCTTATTAGCGTCTGAGGTGAGGTTGGCGGGAGAACTGCTGAACTCGATGTCTTCGACGAGGTTGCTTCGTCGTTCTCTACCGATGGCCTGCAACTTGGCTTTTCGAGGCGGGGTAGGGCTGCCGTTTCTTTTTCCTGGATGTGACAGGTTCCGAGATGTTCGAGGTCTCGCGTAGACGTTACCATCTAGGTCACCGGTGGTGTCAAAATCATCAGAAAAAAATAGAAAGTTATTTTCGTTATAGTTGTCAGCACGGGCTTGGTCCCTCGAGGTTCGCTTGGCTCCGGCAAGAGGCTCTGTGAGCGTGCGAAAGGAGGTGGTCACATTCTTGCTGGATTGGGTCTCGGTCCGGTCTCGCTCATTGTAATTGACAACTCTGCACGGCACACGCGTGTCGGATGATTTCGTCTTTTCAAAGGATGCCGGGACGGACGCAGACGATGGCCTGACAGGGCTAGAAGATAATAGACTTATGACCTCTGTGGGCATGTTGGACTTGGAGGTAGGTAGTATTGAGCCCCTATGACCTTGCGGAGTGGTAATCGATGGAAAGCGGCACTTGGACAGATCCAAGACTTGAAATGCCTAACCGAGGATGTAAAATGTAGCATTCTGCAAGTGTAGCACAAAGCGAGCAATCGTAGGTCTGACGACTGTATTGTGGCGGTGACTTTGATTTGGGCAATCAAAGTCTACCGTGACGCACTCTCCTACGGGCCACAGAGCAAGGCCGGTACCACTTCAGCGCGCCACTACGCGGCTCAATTCGGTAGTGGAAATGAAAGAACACCTAGGCAGAATCTGGGCACCTACCTGTAGAGAGCCGGAAACACGAAACACGCCCCACGTGACCGCAGCATAGAAGTACCTAAGGTACCTAAGTACCGACATAGGTACCTAATCATATCTCGAGTTACGCTTATAAGTTATAACCCAGGTGCTACACAGTACCTAGGTAATACCTACCTATCTAGGTAGTATCAACTCAGTATGAAGGTTACAATACCTACAATACTCTACCTATCTAGGTACCCAATCATGGGTACCCCAACAGGCCTCGGTAATCGCGAGAATGATAGGTGATAGCCGGCATAGCGGTATTATAAGTTCTATGTTAGAGGTAGCATTCAGTGTGCGCGTTGTCGATCCAAATCTATACATACTTGGGATGGATATGATATGAACATATACTTAGGCAGGCAGGCAGGCAGGCAGGCAGGCAGGCATGTGTGTTAGGTAGACACTGTAACTAGGTAGGTATGTACATTCAAGTTATAGATAGGGACACATATCCGCGCAGTTGAAGCTTCCGTGTTGGTGATGGCTGGCACAGATTGTCCATACAGCAGTTGTCTACAAGTCCAAGGGTCAGGGCCCTGGTACACGACTTGCTCAATCTTTATCATGACTTTTGGATTGCGCGCCGAAACGCGATTGCATGCTGATACGTCAGGACAACATTTTGTCCGAAGACTCAAAGTTACCAATTGGTTCTTCGGACTCGTCTACCTGAGTTGCTCGTAGAAGCGACAACATACGTTACCTACCCACATCCCGAACACTTCCTCCCATAAGCACGTGATGCCAACTGTAGGAGCCCGGCCCCGGCACATCCGTGGCTCACTCAATCCACGAAAGCGTGCTTACAAATGTGCGACAAATTTCGGCCTCATCTACAAGTTCAGTCGAAGACTCGTAGAGAGTACTGCAGTGAGGTTAGTGTAGTGTAGGCACCGCGGCATGTGGGAGCGAAGGATCCTCCGCGGTCCAATCCTTTCTTGGTATTCTTGAAGATACTTACTTACACTTCCAAGTAGAGCAGTAGGGGTGATGAGGCCTGCATGCGATATGCACGCTCAGGCAGCGGAGACCCGGCCACACACCCAGGATGCGAGGCTACAGTAAGTAGGTAACACATGCTCGGGATAGACTGCAAATACGCCCTGCACGTAGTTCCTAGTTCCTGCAAAATGCACGAAACGAGAGACAAAATAACGGCGCCGGCGCCGTGCCGAAGAGGGGGTGGTGTCTTTGGTAGGAAAGTGTTACAACCATAGGAAGTGGCTGGGCTCTTGGGATGTTGGGATTCTGGGGGGCCTAGGTACCTAGGTAGTAGGATGGAGTGGTTCTCGGTTGCAACGAACTTCCAACCCGAATCTAGGAACAGCAATGGAGTAGTAATAGAATTGCACATGACATTACTCATGACCTACTATGTAGTAGGCACTGGCGAGGAGGTTCTTGATGGAGGTAAATAGGTAAGACTCAAAACGATCTCTGTATATACATACTATGTAGACGCAGGCATCTCAGGTTACAGGTCATTTCCAACCCTCTCTCGCCTTGTCATTTACAGACTGTAGTACTACCTACTTGCATATCTGCCAGTCGCCGAGTGCACCTCTTGCTACCTACTTAGGTAAGGTACACCTACCTACCTTCGGGTTTGTTGCATACCCACCTCTCTCATACATGATGCATGATACATGATACATGGAAAGCATCAGTACGCTCATAACCTTACCAGGTCTAGGTACCTAGGTTGGGTGCTGCTCCCAGAGCATCATCTACTGCACCAATCGTAACGCGAGTTGATGTCGGTGCGACTGTTCATCTTCTGTAGATGTACTGTATGTAGCGTGAACGCGGTAGTTCAGATCTCGCAGATATCGTGTAAGAGTCTCTTTTCATTGGCATCTTCTGTGCTTGCTACGTCTGTACAACTATGTTACTGTATTGGCTACTGTACCTACCTAATGCAAGGGGCGAGACTTTCCAAGTGATCACTACCTTAGGTAGGTACCTTATCTGTGCCCTACCGTGCACTAGCGTTGAAAGTATCTACACACTATGTTGCACTAATCAGATCATACCAAGTACATCTAAACAAATACTTCCCGCCTCACTTACCTACCTACCTACCTACAAATCTAGTAGTTCCTAAGAATTGACATTCGAATGTCCACAGTCTATCTTGGGCACATGCTTCATTATCGCAGCAAAATAGCAAAACCTACAGTGGCAGAGCCGCTATGGTAAGGATTGCGTATCGTGGTATTCCAGCTTGTCAGTAGGAATGGGCTGGCCCCCTACCAGACCATGTGCAGACCCTACAGAAGCTAGGTACTAGTAGGTAGTGACTCGCAGACCATACTAGATGTGCGTTAGTGGACAAGCTAATCTAAGGACGCGTGGGAGCACCTCATCTGTGCATATCCCAATTTGGCTTTAGTGTCCCGTTAGGGCGTGTTGAAGAACTGTGACAGGCGAGAGGCAGCGTCGGTCGCCCACCCCCTGCGCATGCTCGACAACGCTGAAATTGCCCTGACTTGAGCAGTTCTCGGCTAGCGCGCACGACTGTCCAGCAATCTACGGTGCCGAGTGCAATCATTGGCCGCCACTTTCAGTCACTCCATTGAATCGGGACAGCATACCGGGGGCTGGTCGATGCGATGGGAGGAGATGGGATGAGACGGGGACCCAGTATCAGTAGCCACCCCGAATCGAGCTTGGGGCCTCACTAAAGCTCTCGTAGTTAGCCTTCTCAGAATTGCTACTCTGCAGTGTGTGCACACATTTGAACATAATACTGCATGCTTAATTACCTGGTAGGTACTATTACGACGGCTAGGTCAGGCACCTAAAGACGGTATCTATTTAGCGCAGCATAGCGTAGCTTAATTATCTGCAATAACACCGATTGTACATGCACTAGCGAGCTTAAGGTACGACTACCTAAAGCAGTAGTGCTAGGGAGAATTAGAAAGCGAGGGAAAAAGGCGATGGAAAGTAAATGAGGAAAGAGAGGAAAGGAAAAAAAAAAAAAAAGTAAAAAAAAAGTCTAGTAGTTCTGTCCAGCCCACCCAACCGCGTCTAATTCATCTCTGATCAGGACCCTCCTGGCGTGACCCCGGATTCATCGCATGCACTCACTCTGCCCCTAATCCCAACTCCAACTTGTCCCTCTACAATCTTGTTCTTCCTTTTCACCTTGATCCATCTATCTCCCCTCGTGCCTCGACGCACAGGACTGACAGGGCAGCGCAGCGCATCCTTCACCACTATCCCCTTTGTTGTGAGCCACTCTCTCACTTTTCGGTCCTTACTGCGCCTCCAGCATAAGCATGCTCTCGCCAATTCCGTTACCGAACTACTATCAATACTAATACTAATACTAGTATCGCTACTAATACCACTGCCTATTCCTTCAACAACTTCTACTGCTGTACAAGACTACTATTCGAGACGCATGACGCGGGTCCTCTAAGCCGCCTTGCCTAGGTTGAACAGGGTTACCGTTTATGCTTATATCCATTTGATTGGACTTGCTTCATGTAGGTGACGCAGGCGTGTTTTGTCCTGTGCCTTAAACCCTTTCTTTCTAATCATTCGTTTCAGCTGTGCCCAGCAGCTTACGGCTCAGATCCTTCCCGTCCTCTTCCTTGCCGCAACCGCTGAGCCGGTATTTAAACAAATCATACTAGCCACCAACACTGCTCTATCCCCATTACCGCGATAGAGAAGAAGCGCGAAACGATATTCGCTGTTGCCAACATGGCGGCGTCGCCTCCTGCATCCCCGTTGCCGGCGCGGCCGATGAGCGCCATGGTCAAGCCATCGCCCAGGAGTAACAGCCGGCTGAGCATGACAAGTAAGGCTGGTGGTGGGAGTCGAGCCTCGGACGAGGATGGCGGTCGTACTGCAGTCAAAGTCGGTAAGTGTCATCTATATACACTATAGACCCAGTGAATCATAGGTCGCGAAGCTAATCGGTTGGCCCAACAGCTGTTCGTGTGCGACCACCCTTAAAACCCAGTGATCCCGGTTTTGAACTTATTCCTCAGCGGTTTCAAAGATCTATGGTTCAAACTACATCAGATACGAGTATAGCGATCGAGTCACCACAAGGGAAGAAAATATTTGTCTTCGACCGCGTCTTCGGCCCCGAGGTCGGCCAAGACGGCATTTGGAACTATCTAAACGAGAGTATCAGCGCCTTTTTGCAAGGATACAACGTCTCTTTACTCGCCTATGGCCAATCCGGCGCGGGAAAATCTTATACAATGGGTACCTCGGGCCCTTCAGAACAAGGCGACCTTGATTCCATGGGTATGTCATCCATCGCTACAACCAGAAAAAACAGGATCAAATCTTCACATTTATCAACCAAGGGCGCTTTGCTATATAAATGCTAACTATTTTTTTCTTTTCCGTTTTATAGGTGTGATCCCACGAGCGGCTACGGAGTTGTTTGAAAAACTCGATGGTTCGACGACGGTTTCGCGAAATCCGAACCGCAGCTCCATGTCCCAGCTGCGAGCGCCGGCACGATATTCCATGCAAGCCCCCGCATCGAAACCTGTTGAGAAAAACTGGCAACTGAAGGCGACGTACGTAGAAATATACAATGAACAGCTGCGCGATCTGCTTCTACCCGACAGCGTCGGGCCACATGAACGAAGCGCGGTCACTATCAGGGAGGATACCAAGGGTAATATCCTCCTAACGGGACTCCGCCAAGTTGATATCCATTCGGCTGATGATCTGATGAACGCTCTCAACTTCGGATCCACTATTCGGCAAACCGATGCGACGGCCGTTAATGCGAAATCGTCACGTTCTCATGCCGTGTTTAGTCTGAACTTGATCCAGCGCAAGCCCAAGACCACGCAAAATGCGGAGAAGCGGTTCTCGGTACCGTTGGAGGCAATGTCGGGTGGCGACGGTTGGGTTACAACGGACAGCAAGCTGCATTTCGTCGATTTAGCCGGCAGTGAACGTCTGAAGAATACTGGCGCGCAGGGTGAGCGGGCTCGGGAAGGCATCTCTATCAACGCAGGCCTTGCTGCACTAGGCAAAGTGATCTCGCAGCTTTCCTCCCGCCAGTCAGGATCCCATGTTTCATACCGAGACTCACGCCTGACACGACTGCTCCAGGACTCTCTAGGTGGTAACGCCATTACGTACATGATAGCCTGTGTGACCCCAGCAGAATTTCATCTTAGCGAGACCCTCAATACGGTGCAGTATGCTCAAAGAGCCCGAGCTATTCAGAGCAAGCCAAGAATTCAACAGGTGGAAGAGGCAGACAAGCAAGCCGTCATTGAGCGGCTCAAGGCAGAGGTTGCTTTCCTGCGTGAACAGATCCGGAGTTCGGAGCGTGGAGGGGGGAGAGGCGGAATGTGGTGGCTGGCGAGAGGTCCGAGCGACAGAACGAACGGGAAGCCGAGCTGCAGAACCAGTTATTGGATATACAGGAAAACTACAATACATTGGGTCAACGTCATGCAAAGCTCATTGCGGAGATGGCCAAAGCCCGGGACAATGAAGCTGCAGAGAACCACAATCTGGACGAAACTCTGGGGGACAGTGCCACCGAGCGTTTAAACCGATCGAATTCCTTCGCCCAGGCTGTCGAGCAAGTAGTTCTGGAATACGAGAAGACCATTCAGTCACTTGAGCAATCCCTTTCAAGCACCCGAGCCACCCTCTCAAACACGGAGACTACGTTACTGGAGAAAGAAACGAAGTGCGCTTACGTCGAGACCATCAACAACCAGCTCACAGCACGTGTGCAGAAACTGATGGATCGAGAAGCTAACACTGAAAGTTATCTGCATGATCTTGAAACCAAGCTCGATGGACAAACATCAGGCGAGGAGAAAAATGTAGCTATCATTCAAGAGCTGCGCAAGGAAATCGCTAGGATCCGGGAGAATGAAGCAGCTTGCGAAGATTATATTTCAACATTGGAGGAACGACTTGCGGAGTCTGATCAGGATCAAGAGTTGATGCAGCGCGAAATGGACCGGCTTGAACAAATCATTGAACGCCAACGTAGCCTCGGTAAGCTTGACAGTTTGCTGTACGAGCTAGATCACATCAAGGACGATGACAACATCCCCGATGCCGAAACTGAAGCTGGACAGAACCAAGGAATTGGACACCGTCGCACCTTCTCTGAGCGCTCCAGCAAGAGCCATACAAGTCGCCCTAGTCAAAGTCTCCGTGAAGCGCTCCCCAAAGTGGCCGAGGGAGTGGAAACCAGGGACACGATCGAAGAAGAGGCGACTGTGATAAACGGGGATGTTCCGCCGGGGGAGCCAGCTCAAGAGCCCGATTCAGAGTATCCGCCCCAAAGCCCAGCTCAGAACCAATTCGTGAATGACAAGCTCGAGACTGTTACTCAGGAGCTTGTTGATCTTCGAGTTGAGCACGAGTCGACGCTCGGTGAATACGATCTGCTCCATGCTAAGTACGAAGAAACTTTGAAAGCTCTAGCCGAATTACAAGATCAAGTCGACGAAGCACGTCATCCCAATAGGCAACGTGACTCAGTCCTGTCGGTCACTTCTCCAGATCAGACAAGGCCGCCGTCTTTTTTATCCGATTCGAAATTCAGCGATGGCAAAGACGAGACACACTTGTCTTCGCAATCGCTCTCCTCGGAGCTATCCTCAGCTATGGGATCCCCTGGTACTACGGATACTACCGATACTGAAGGTCCTACCGAGACCGCCACAGAGGGTCCAAAGGCGTCCGAGTCGAGCGAAACTCTAACTGTCGATACTTCAGTCAAAGAAAGTGAGGCCCTTGCTGAAGAGCTAGACAAACTCAGAATGCTCGCCAGCGAGAAAGAGGCTGCCGAGAAGGAGCTTGCTGAGCGCTATGCCCAGCTAGAGGAGCAGCACCAAGAAACCTTGGACGTAGTCGAAGAGCTCAAGACCGAGATCGCGAAAGCCCGATACGCTGAGCCGCCATCCCCAAGAACCGCTGCAACACCCGTCATTCGGCGGAAATCGAGCCAAAACGTCATGATTATTGATCGTGCGCATCGTTCTTTCGCGGCACTCCGGAATATCGCTGCTGAGAATTTCGAGCAAGATCCCGATACTATGCAAAACTTTGAGGTTTACTTGAATTCCGCCATGCACGAGCTCCATGCAAGGTCCGAGCGTATCCAAGAACTGGAAGCTGACGTTGCGAATGCCAAGAAAGAGATGGAAACGAAGATGACAATCATCTCCGGCCTGACGCGCGAACGCTCCAGTTTGAAATCTAGTCCAATGGATATCAGTGTTGTTGCCACGATGAGAGATCAGCTAGAGCAGAACGAACAGCAATTCAAGATAATGCAAGAGGGCTATGCCACCCGTGAGAAAGAGCTTCGTACAGAGGTCGAAGCTTTGCGTGCAGCGGCACAAGAAGCTGCCGAGGCAAAAGCTACCATTGCGAACGAGGGCATCAACGGTGAAATACCCGCTCAAGACTCTACACTAGTCGCTACCCAAGGGAGCAAGATATCTCAACTCGAGGCTGAGCTTGCGGGCTGGGAAAGCAAGCACCAGAGTGCATTAGAGGCAATGCAGCTTACAGAGAAGCAAATGAAGGAGACAATTCAGAACTTGGAATCTGAGGTATCCGCTCTTAACGTCAAGTGCGCCGAGGCCCGAGATATGGAGACCAAGATCGGTGCTGAGGCGAAGGCTGCTGCGGTCCAGCATGAGAGCATGGTCGCACTACTCCGCGCAGAGATCGACGAGTACAAGGCCATTATGGAGAAGCACGATGCCAAAGTTGCTGAGCTTGAACAAGCAAATGTCGCCGCCAACAGTCAGCTCACAAATGAGTCGCATGCGAGGGAACTGGCGGCAGCTGAAGCTAACAGCCACAAGGAACTAGTCAGTCAACTGGAGGCGAGAATAGCTGAGCACGAGAATGCGCTTAAGTTACATGAGCAGAAGCTGCAGGGACTTCACGCGGAACATAGCTGGCAGATCGACGAGATACACGCCAACTCCAAACAGGAATACGATGCCCAGCTGAATGTTCTGATGGCTGAGCACGCAGAAAATATAAAACTCTTGGAAAGTGATGCGGCAGAGGCTCATGGCGAGCTAGCGAAGGTGGTGGGACAGATTGCCGAAGCTCTTGGCCACGAGGTCACAGTTAATACGCTCTCGGAACGCATTGAAGAATTGGTCGCCTGCCAGAGCGAATTGCGCGCAGAGCAACAACGAAACGCAGAGGTCGAAAATCACATAAATGAGCTTTCAACAATTAACAACACCATAATGCGCGATTTAGAGGCAGTCAAATCAACATTGAACGATATGCTACATTCAGATGGCGGCGACTTAAAGAGTCCTTACCCGTCTGTTCCTGAGCAATTGTCTGCTCTTCGGAAGAAGATGACCGACCTCGAAAATAGAAACAAGAAACAGTCACGCATTGTCGAAGAACTCGAAGACCAGCTTCAAACCAACTTTGACCAGGCTCAAATCACGAATAATAGGCTGTCAACCCTGCAGACTGAGCGTAATGCTCAAATAGAGGAAGCGCACGCGGCTAAGATGAAGGCCGAGGCCGACTTAGAAGCCATTCGTCAGGAAATGGCTATATTGCAGGTAAGTTTCCCATATATTCTCTATCCTTTAAGATTATGAGGATACTAACAAGATTGCAAGGCTCGTATCGATGAGACTGATGCGCCAAAGCGTACTAATTCAATGACGTCACAAATGCGCAAAACATCATCTGTGGTATCGCTCCCGTCACCACCACCAGCGATCCCACTGCCACCTTTGCCAGCGGGCGGTGCAACTTCTCCAGTGCCACCTACGCCGACTGGTGGCAGGCCAGCAAGTAACGACCTAGCCATGGCCCAAATCAGAGAAGATCAGGAAGCCCGGATCAAGAGCATTGAGAGGCATTTGAATGCGGAAAGGCAGCTCACTGCTACACTGGAAGAAGCCCTGACTGACCTTGAAAATCAATCCAAGAAAGTGAAGGCCGATGCTGAGGCCTGGAAGAAACGGGCTCAAGAACTCGAGGTAGAAAACAAAGACCTCAAACAAAAACCGCCACAAGATCCTCGCTGGAGAGACAGCCTTCAGCAAATCGAAGAAGAGCGCAAGAAGCGACAGGAATCAGAACGTGCTCGTGCTCATCTGGAGGAGCGCATGAATGCGATAAATAACAAGAAAAAGAAGAAGGGCAGCCTGAATTGCTTCTAGAAGTAGCCCAGGCATCTTTACGCCGCTGATAGATCCTCTAGCTGGCATGCCTACTTCAGTATTCTTATGGTGCATATACTCGATTTAGGAGACGCCGCCGTTTCCTCGAAGATCGTACAGTGGGGAAACGGCAGCATTATTCTCCGCAGGATATGCTTATAATACCGCTGCGTGCGCTGGTTTTCCCTCTTAATTACTTCCTTTCTTTTTTCTTCACTCTACCGGTCGTTTGCTTCTGCAATGACATACATTAACTAAATCGCTCACGATCTCGATGGGGCATGATTTGAAGAGAAATGGCACGTGTATATTGAGATGATGGCGGATTCGGCAAATCCGAGCCGATATTCGATGTTGTCTGCTTGCGATGAAAGCTGGGGGGAACGTGTAGCACAGGGAGGCTCGCGCCTAGCATGTTTGTTTTCTGCAAAGATACCACTTCGCTTTCTTTCGAGTGTTATGTTATGTTTAATACAATACTTTCGCTGGTGACTTGTCATCAGCTCTTGTGTTGTTGTTTTTGTTAAGTTACTTCTTGCTGTTTGTTGTTTGTGTTTTTGGGACGGTTAATGCCCAGGACATTACTAGGACATTCTGGACAGATTTGACGTCTCGCATCTGAGCGATGTTATATGATGCATACTACTATCGACCGGCCCGCGGCGTGTTTCGTGTAAAAAATTCAACCACCAATCAACCATTGTATCATTGTTTCCATATGCCTTAACCCCGAATCATAAATCTAAACCCTATACCCGTCGGCCTTCGTCTCGTGAGATGTATCCTGACACTTCACGGACGTAGTTGTCTTTTACAAGGTTCTGACAACCTTGACATTGGGTCTTCTGTCATCATCCCTGAGAGACAAGACACCCGAAGATGCCGAGAAGCCGCACACCTTATGTTGCTGTATGCGCTCGGGACAATGCTGTTGGTACTTCGATTTTATCTCAGCCTTTTTCCTTTTTGAACCGCCCGAGTTGAGGTTTGGAATATGGGTGTTCGTAGTTTCAACTGCCGATTACCGTAGAACAGGACTTCCAGACACTGCCCTCGTAACGTGACGCTTCTCCTCAGCTACCTACCTGCTGCATTTGAAGCTGGCAACATGGGTCCGGTTCAGTGGCAGACACAGCTCTACCAACTCGGGGCCGCAGGCTCGAAATATCAAGAAAGTCTAAGACGACAGACAGTCTCGTGTTACCGTTTAGTGCTGGTGGACGAGGAGATGCGTCCCCTTTCATCTCCCCTGCTATGTCAGCTGCGCATATTAGAATACGCGTCGGAGCTTGTCTTGTGCAAAGCTAGCCGTGATCCCCTAAGAGAAGGATTCAATGAGTATATAGCAAGATGAACTCGAGGCCTAACAGCACTATTAGTTGGTATTCGTTCCTGAGCTCTATAACTGCTGGCGATCGGCAAAACAGTCAAAACCTCCCTATTACCCCCCTGCAACTCCTTTTTAATAACGTGTTTCCAATGCCTTTTTGTTGGGCTTCAACGGTCAATACGTGTCAGTGATGGCCATTTCTGCAATTTTTTTTGGCTGCGAATAGCGATGGTATTCTGAAGTATGAAGCCGTGCTTTTTGGGTGGATGGGCTACCACGTTATGTTAGCCCTTACAGTCAAGAGCTCCAGCTGACATCAACGTTCGCCAACACAACACTGCCACACGCCTTGACTGCCGATCATTCATCAGCTACAAGGCGTTGATAAAAATAGCGTACCCAGTCCCCATGTTGAAGGAATGTTTCTAGAAAACAGCACCATCCCACAACAGCACAACTTCGCACACTAATTTCGCGTTTCCAAAAAGTCTGACTAGGGTTGGGAAAACGGGATTCTCCATGTGCTGAATGATCTACAGTATATTTCATTTCTTGTCCCAGACTTGGGGAGCGAGACGGCCAACTATAACCCTATGGATATTACACTACGTGCGCTGATCTTGTTCCAACAGGAAAGAATCGTCGCCACGTGAAATCGCGGTTACTATCTTTGGCATCGCGGCAACAACGCGGAGCTGCGCTGTACAGTAGTTTACTTAAAGTGGAAATCTAGCCTGAGTAAGTGAACACATCTCGTACAATAATACTAACTAAAATAACCCGAGTTTATCTGTAAGTGTTGGCTTCGCGCGGGTACAATGTTGTTTCAGTTCCGTCAAATACTCTGCATATGATTTTCCTTTGAAGATCAAAAGGAAGCATCCCATATGTAAGCAGATTCGACCAGCTGCCTCATTGTGCCTGGTGCCGGTAGTCGAGGATTCATGCGGCCGGCATGAATCGCATGCAATGTATGTATGTACGATGTTCTCAAATTTCCCCGATACTGCCCCCAATTACCCCCACAAAACAAGATGAGTAAGAGTTAAGGCATCCAGTCCAGAACCGGACTCTGTTAAAACGGCTAAAGCGGAGACACTACCAGCCCTGCCTGCCCACTACGTAGATAGTTTAATCGCTTTTGGTGTAGTGTGAGTCGGTAGTGTCGGCCATTCCAGTTATCTGCTTACCTACTACTACTGCGTTTGTTACAGTCGTCTTGAACACGAGCCAGCGCTTTGACAGTTGATCGATCGCGTGGGTAGGGATGACGGGACCGAAATATTTAACAAGTCTGAACATCTAGCGTACAAAATTATGACTGTATCAATACACTAACATCATCGTGATGTGTCTTGTTAATACCTAGGCGTCCATAGTCTAGCCTGGAGTCAGGTATCAATCCCAATTGCGACCGAGAAGCGGCACGAATCGAAAGGATCTATTGAGACAGTTGGTTATCGCATATTCCACATATCAGCATTCACATGCTTAAACGCCGGCCTTCTTGACTGGGGGGGTTTATCAAGATACACGTACACACAAGGTTACATGGGCGACGGATAACTCAAATCGTCTGTGCCTGGTAGTAGTAGTATGGTAACCGCACATACATACCCATGTTCTTCCGCCCTTGATAATGGAGGAGCTCTTGTTTCTCTTATCTAATTAGACTACTGTACATTGCAGGCAGAGAAACCGTGGGTATTGTTTGATAATTTGCACTCATGGATGTCGGTTGCGTATACCTGTCCGGGTAATGTACACGCTATACAGAGTTGAAGGAATGATAATTTGAGACCAACATCATCATCATCATCATCATCATCGCCATTAGCACCACCACCAAGCTAGTTATCTCGCTACTAGTAATTCATGTATCAATAATAGGGTCACTGTCAAGCATTTCAACTGGGTTCACACTTCTAAAACCATGACTAAGTCCTCGATCACCTACTAAGTTTTATAGCGTATCGTGTTCACCATAGAGAGTACAGTACCGTAGTACACTATATTCTGCATAGAATGGAGAGCTTGCTCATGTCAGTGATTTCAAATTACTGCTTGATCCCCTAGACATCAAGCTGAGTCTTATTGTAAACCAATCAACATTGGCCATTGTCAAGGCCATTGACGGCATTTACCTAGTGTAACCTGCAGGATTCACGAAGGCCAAGCCCGCCGTCACTCAAACCCCCTTTGCTTACTTGTCTCGGCATAATGGGCAAATACCGCACGTATCAGTAGTTCTACAGGACTGTCAGTTCGTTACAGCAATGATAACACTCCACGATAGCGATAACATGGTGTACATACTGTTTGTAGTGTAGAAGCAAGGTAGCGCATTCGCCATCTGCCAAATACGTTATACTATGCGACTCTGCAGGTGAGTGAACATGATACCTGTTTCGGTAACTTCCGGGCCAAATGGTAGGCTACCAGTCCCGCAACAGTTCTAGGCTTTTACATATCTGGCATATCAACAGAGGCACACGTCTTCATCGGAGAGTTTCTTCTTCTGTCTATGTGTGTGCTTATCACGTGGCGACGAGAAGGGAAACCCAATGGTGGTGTACACTGCCGACGGACTCTACTGTACGCTACGAATAAGCTTATTCCGCTCAATCAACGCTACTGTGTAGATTAGTTAGTATAGGCCACACTACACTAGTGAAAAGGATGAGTATGAGCGCAAGGGTAAGGATAAGAAGGGCATGGCTGAGGCCAGTGAGGGTGAGGTGAGACAGCAAACCAGCCAGCCTGAGACGGGCCCAGCGACGGCGAGATGTCAAATAGGCAAGGCCGAACGAGTTACAATTTTAGACGGTGTGTGCATGGGTCCTGTCAGCAAACTGGGTCCTGGTCATGCACCCAAGCGGTCCACGATGCCACCCAGATCGCTAGCCATGTCGACAATACCGACCGCAATAACGACAGCCGCAGCATTCGCATGTATGGAATACCACGGTTCGATGGATCTGTTGTACTTATCGAACGCACCCAAAATTTCAAATCGTGAGCCGCTTGACTTGGGTTAGCTACATGGACTAGGTCAGGTATTACCGCCGTATCCACCGCATCGTGCCCCCCAGCAGGAACAACAAGCCTCTACTAAGACCATGTGCGTTTGTGGCGTCGCTGTCTTGGGATGAGAGATAAGTGAGCAAACAAGCGTGTATATAGATAGCCGAGTCATCCCGGTTGGTTTCACGGTATATATGCAGCGGCAATTTCTTCGCTCTCGTGAGATAGTCCTACCAGGCTTCCATCCATCGCTCCAAACCCCAGGTTTCTCGTTCTCGTCCATCCTGAGTTCCCCAGACAGTCAGTCATTCAGATATCCTCGGATTGTACGATATATATACCCAGTGCTGGCGCACATTAGCCGTCTTGGACTCAAACTTGCCCCATACCAAGACAGTACCACTCAAAAACCAACATTCAAGATGTCTGCCACAATGACCATGACCCAGACCCAGACCATCACTCCTCTGGAGCGGACACGGTCCAGGTCCAACTCGGGATCCAAAGGCCGCCGGACACGCGTACACTTTGAGATCGAAGATGCCACGCCCGAATTTTACGGCTCTAAGTGGATCGACGTCCTATCGCTCTACTCCGGCTCCTCGAGCTTCGAGGTTGCCATTGCAGCCTTGTGCTCGCTCGCCTTGTTCGTCGCCGTTGGACAGGGAATCCTTGAGGGACCCCAGCTGGGCATAGTCGCCGTTCTCTTCATCGCTTCCGTTGTCCACTGGGCATTAATGTTCTTCTTCTCGGGACCTTCCTCACCCAAGAACGACACACGTATGTTACTGTCTGTCCTCTTCAGAGACTGATTGCGGAAACTAACTTGCCTCAGCCCTCTCCCGTATCCGATAATGGAGCAACATGCTCAGTGGGATGAGCTAGTGTGTCTATCCACGACAAATCTACGACTCTCGCTAGCCCTTCAAGCCGACGTGGCAACATCAGCATTAACACCAGTTGATCATACAATTATACCCAACACTTTCAGTCAGCCATACCACTTTTCAGTAGATATATTGCTGGCTTTTCTTTGCAACTTGGGACTTCGGCAACATTCAGGCGTTCATACAGCGTTACGAAAGGTTTTTTTTTTGCATTTCGAATTTCATAGATACCAAGACGGAGGCTAGACGCACGTTTTCATTCTCATACATCTGATAGAATCAGGCAGCATCTCATAGGGACAAACTTGCATTGGGATTGTCGAACAGGACCATCTGGGAAACGGACGGGAAAGGGGAACCTATCGTTTACGCTACCTTGTCTTACCTCTGCTGCGGGTGATATTCCCCCTTGCACAGAGGATTTCTTCCAAACGAGAACAACATGCTTCCTTGATACAAAGGTCGATCATTAGACTAGGGCATAGATATCATGATACTCCTAGAATACACAGTTTTCGTTCAACAAGACTTGTTTAAAATGCTCTGCCTTCGTAATTTGGTATAGAACTGCTGATGCATCCGAGGAGTGAGTGTGTGTATATGTGTCTCCTTGAAAAGAGACCCCTGTACTAAAGCAAAATAGGTTAGGACATCTAATTGCAACTCATGCATACGATATCAGCTTTTCTCAAGTGGAATCTGGAGTATGCTGCTCGTGCTGGGTATCTCAGCATCTTGATGTTGAGATAACATGGGCTCGTGCAGTGCGGGGAGATGTATCGTTACCTCTTAGCCAAGCTAGCCAGCTCCTCACGAATGAAGCCTAAGATCTTTAGCTGCACCACGGTCCTGAAAATCGTGAGAAAGTGAGCATTCTAGCTGTAGTACGTAGAGTTCCGGCATCCGAGCCAATTGAGAGGAGCTTATCGGTTGGCTCTGAAGCATATGTGTGGTATTGCTTCGCTGATCAACCGGCATATATGCCAGTACCCGTATGATCGTCAGGTACCGGCCCCAGAAGAAGTGTTCCAGCCACGAGAACTGACTTCAATAAGCCAATGCTAGGGCGATAGTCAGAGCCCCGTTGAAATCATACAACACTCAATCAAATTGAAGACGAGAATCTAGTCAGGCCCTCATGACAGACACCTGCATGGACCGAGCTATATGGCTTATCGGATCAAGCGTGTGTCAGGTGGGTTTGCCTCCAATGCCGCTCTGTCCCCGCATCCCGTGATGCAAACGAACGCCTTCACCCACACACGGAACTACTCTACTTCGGGGCTCCAAGGCCGGAGAATGACTCCCTATACAGGAATGTGATATAGCCCGCTCACCTTCCCGATCTCCGGGTATACTCGATCAAGAGGGCAGAATGTGACCTTGTGGGGAGAGGTGTAGGTCGGTTTCTCCAATCTCTTCATGATATCAAACGCACGAGTCCAATAAAAGCTGCGATGGAACTCCATTGTCCAGCTGTAGTTACCATTTCCTATGACACGATGCCGCGCCGGACCAAATGTGAGGACCCAACTGGCCAGTAGAAATGACGGTATAAGGCAATACTGCATGAATCTATGGGGTTTTTATTGAAATTAACATTAAGACTCCCATACTCGTATTATCTTCTTCGAGCGGCAAACTTGGCATGGCTCGAAACATAGAGTATATTAGTAGACAGCGACACCATCCTCATTATCCCGTCATGATCGTAGAGCAATTGAGCCGCCGAGTTCCTTTGGTACAAGCTTAATACTTAGAATCGTGACCAACTGCCCCTTTGTTCAATTTCGACTCCTGATCTCCTTCAACATGAAGTTTTCAGGATGGTTTGTCTCCGCAGCATTCGCCGTGGCGGTGGCTGCCAGCCCCGTTCACTTAGACGTCGCCGAAGACGTCGTGCTAGATAGCCGAGCCACTGGTACCACCGCCAACGATTATGTCAATGGGGGTTGCAAGGACATCATCCTCTTCTACGCCCGAGGCAGTACCCAGCCAGGCAACATGTAAGGCCGGAGCAAGCGATGTCGAGGTTCAACTAACATGGGCGATCTCAGGGGGGACCAGCCAGGCCCCCAGACAGCCGACGGGCTTATAGCGGCTCTGGGAACCAGCAAGGTCGCCATTCAAGGCGTCAATTACAGCGCTGCGCTCCTTAACAATCTGCTTCCCGGGGGCTGCGATCCAGCCGAGGCCAAGGCCTTCGCGACACTGCTCACAGGCGCAACACAGAAGTGCTCCTCATCGAAACTCGTCGTTTCTGGGTATAGTCAAGGGGCGGCGCTGGTACACGCCGCGGTCGAACAGCTTACCGCCACGGCGAGGGCACGCATTTATGCGGCAGTGACGTACGGCGACACGCAGAAGAAGCAGGACGGGGGTAAGATACCTAATTATGATGCCAGCAAGACGCTGATACTCTGTAACAACGGGGATCTGGTCTGCGAGGGCTCGCTGATTATCACGAGCGCTCATCTGGATTATACCCCGAGTGTCCCTACAGGAGTGGGCTTCATCGTCGGTAAACTCGGATGATAAAAGTGCGATTAAAATTACGAGAGTAGGGCTGGCGAAGTCGAAGTGCTTGCAGACGAAGTGAAAGCGGTTGTCGGCGGTTAATTGTGGTGAGGGTAAACAACTCCAATATCTATATTGCTCACTCCTTTACCGATTAAAACCGCGCGATTTGCTCGTAGGCGAAGAACCCGTCCGATATGCTAATGCAGTAGTCTGTGTAAGCCCTTGCTCTCGATGCAGCCGGCGTCCCCATAAATCTCTCCGCCCGAACCAACTCTCCTCGATGAAGATGGCCAGTCATAGGTACAGACCGCACCATGCCATATATGTAATTAAAAGACCGACGGCGTGAAACAGTTCATCCCATTTCATTGGAGATCTCTGTCCGATATAGGTCGTCGTGACGACATCCTGACTTTACCCCGCTTCTCATAGCTTTTATATTAGACCTCAGTTCCTCCAAGAACTCGTCTTCCTCCTTTCTCCAAACTTCCAAGCAATATATTTTCAGACAAACCGTGTGCTGTTGCTGTTGATCGACCGAAATCAAACCATACCGTGAGCCTTGCTGCTAGCGTTGACCCCTTCGCCTCTCTCATCGAAGAGGAGATGTAGATCCCACTGACTTCTAATCTTCCATAGTATCTTTGATTGGTACGCGCTGCAGGTGGCCAGACCTACCTCGGAGAACATGGCCCCTTGATGGGTTTATCCAGTGAAGGGCCATCTTCGCGATGGCCCGGTAATGACGAGTATCAACATGTCATCAGGTAACATCAGATCGGTGATGAGCCATGAGCCGGTGTTCGAGTCTCCGGGTCCGATACCGACTGTATAGCCCTACCACTGATCGCTTACCGCGCTTTTCTCTGCGGGAGTGATCATAATATGGTTATACAGTCGGTATTGGGCCAACACAAACGGAGCTCGTTCTGAGATTATACGGCGTTGAACTTGATCTGGATAATACCAGCGAAAGGATCATGCTCTCGATTTTCGCCCCCTTTTTTGCCCGACTGGGCGCGATTGGCTGACACTCCAATCAGATTATCTGCATACGAAAAAGCTTGATCCAAAATGGCACCAGCTGTGACTATCGACGTTGTTGAGCCTACCACTCTTCCCCACAAGGGCGGTGTCTCAGTGGGCGGCAATGCGAAGCCTCGCGTCAACGACGATGTACAGGCTGCTGATGGGAAATGGAAGGATTTCTCGTTCCAGCCCATCAGAGAGTCGCAGGTCGCCCGCGCCATGGCTCGCCGCTACTTCAACGACTTGGACACGTACGCCGAGTCCGACGTCGTGATCGTCGGCGCTGGCTCCTGCGGTTTGAGCTCCGCCTACACTCTTGCCAAGGCTCGCCCTGACTTGAAGATTGCCATCATCGAAGCAAGCGTGTCGCCCGGTACATATTTTATATTCCAGACAACTGCATTACCTCCACAAGCCTCGGCAGAATAGCTAATAATAAACCCGTAGGCGGTGGTGCCTGGCTCGGCGGCCAACTATTCAGCGCCATGGTGATGCGCAAACCAGCGGACAAGTTCCTGACGGAACTCGGCGTGCCCTTCGAGGACGAGGGGTCTTACGTCGTCGTCAAGCATGCCGCGCTCTTCACCTCGACGTTGCTCTCTAAGGTGCTCTCCTTCCCCAACGCGAAGCTCTTCAACGCCACGTCGGTTGAGGACCTCATCACGCGCCGCGATGAGATGGGCGCTATCCGGATCGCGGGGGTGGTGACTAACTGGACGCTCGTGGCTATGCACCACGATGACCAGTCGTGCATGGACCCCAGCACCATCAACGCACCCGTCATCATCAGCACGACGGGCCACGACGGGCCCTTCGGCGCCTTCAGTGCCAAGCGCCTTGTCAGCATGCAGGCGCTCGAGAAGCTTGGGGGCATGCGCGGGCTGGATATGAATTCGGCCGAGGATGCCATCGTCAAGGGCACGCGCGAGGTCGTGCCTGGACTCATCGTGGGTGGCATGGAGTTGTCCGAGGTCGACGGGGCGAACCGCATGGGGCCGACTTTTGGCGCCATGGCACTCTCGGGTGTCAAGGCTGCTGAGGAGGCTATGCGAGTTTTCGAAATCCGTCAGAAGCAGAATGCTATTTAAAACACTGGTACTTGAGACGAATGAGTAAGATATATATGTGTAAGGGGAGACAGAACACGCTGCGAGTGTCGCTTGGATGGATGAGTCATTCTTTTAGGCGATTGCTTAAGTACGCTCCTTTAATATATAGTCTGAACAATTACCCCAATATTCCTTACCGTGAGACATATATTGAAAGATGCCGAAAGCTCTATGCGACGGTGCATCTTGAAGCCTTAGATTTTACGTTATGCAACATGTGTGTAGTGGGCCTCGAAACCTCGAAGTCGGGACCTGTCGCGTGTTTGATGGTATCGGGCATTCCATAGTCTGAGGGCACGGGGCCATAAGCAAACCCGTCGAGGATGGAAGGGAAATTCGCCTACGGTCTACAGACAAGATCCAAGTTTCATTAATTCGTCTTCGGGCGCCTGACCTTGTCCCGCCGATCACTATGCCTCAAATGTCGCGGCGGCACGCCCTTCTTGAGCTTATACAACTGGAACAACGTTGCACACGCGCCGGCCCAACCAAGCTCTTCCTTGCGCCACTTGATATCCTTCTTCTTTTTCCAGTGGTCTCCATCTAGACCAACATTATCGCTTTGTTGCGTAGGCGAATCTTTCTTCCATCGCTTTTCAACGATCATATCCGGTTCCGGCCCTCCACCTCCACCCCCATCCCCGTCTCCATCATCACTTCCATCCGAAGATTCGTTCCCGTTTTGAGCCTCGAGTTCGTGCGTAGAGGCTGATTCCACGGGCGCAGAATTCAACGAGATAGTATAAGGCTGCGCCATCCTGCCCGTCACAGGGATAGCGTACTCGATATCGGGCGGTCGCTGCTGCTGCACCCTCCCTTGAGGGTTACTGCAGTAGCTCGGCCGCGAACCCCCCAGGCCCAAATGTAGATCTGAAGAACCACTGCCGGAAGAAGAAGAGCCCTTCCCAGACGCCGCGACCTCGACCCATACCTGCACCTTGCGGATCGAGTCGGCGTAGATGACGCCGAGAGTCAGGAGAGTGAGCGGCACAGTGACGGCCCAGAAGATCCAGAACTGCGTGTCACCTGGTCCAAACGGTGACTCGATGGCTAGGATCCCCGAGACCACCGAGAACGGGAGGAGCACGCCGCCCAGGTACGCGACGCGGTTTAGGGCGCGTTGGTTCTCGGCGGACTGTATCGAGTGGTGCGTGTTGGCATTGGCAGTGCCATCGTCGTTTTTCTCGTAGATCTTGTTACTTGGTTTCCTCGACTTATAACAACAGCAGCAGCACTTAGTCTCCCTGCGGCTAGCAGTTTTAGCTGCTGAGATGCCGAGATCGTTCGTTACTTGTGCGGCGCTCGGCTTCCGCGGTGGTATCGCTGTGACCGTGGCGAGGTTACTGAGGAACTGTGTCTGTCGGGTTAGCCGGGCGAGGAGCGCCTCCCATTCCGTAGTCACAGGGTGAAATCCCATGTCCAGAAGAGGGCTGTTCTCCCGAGACACCTCAGCTACTCGTTGTCGTGCCCTAAGCCCCCGGCGCGAAACCTCCAAATTACGCTCGAGACAACCTAGCGCCTGGGAAAATAGGGGCGCAATCTCCGTGGTACCAAGAAGAGAATCGAGGCTCAGCGCCGCCAAGAAATCAGTCCATTTGTCAATTACCAAGTCTTCAAGAAGATACAGGAGATCGTGATATTCGGGGCTAGAGCAGGATTCTCGCAGATTTTCGTAGAGCTGTGTCTCGAGATGCGGAATCTCGTCGCCACGAGGTATCGTCTTCCCGTTAATGTCCAACTCATTCCAGGTAAAGGGGATGCCGTTCTCATCCGTTTCAGTCTTTCCCATGTAAGACTTATACCGCCCTGGCGAAACCCCTGAAGCCGAATTTTGCCATGATGCCTGGTCAAGAAAGAGGACTATACAAGATACTTGTTAGACGGGTGAAATGCATGGAAGGGTGGAGTGATTCCAACTCACTGTGTGCTTTATCGGAGAGCCAGACGGATGCCCGGCATAGCATGACGCTATCACCAGTGGCTGGTATCTTATAAGTAGGGGGCTCGCTCATAAGATCATCATTATTGCGACAGTCATCAGGAATGCGAACCAGCTCGGGATAGTCGTAGTGTGACCCGGCAGCTTTTGCCCTCGCCCTTCTTGGTCTATAACTTCTTCTGGCGATATGCGCATCGAAAAAGGAAGTATCAATATCCGTTACCTCCTTTAACGCCGCCTCATAATCTCGAGATAAGCCGTGGAGGACGAGCAGTTGGCGCGTGGGGCTGTCATCTTCCCGAATGTATGCCTGTAGCTGGACCGGACTATCAATATTTGTTTTAACAATCTCAGTGTCCGTCCATTGCAGTAGGTATACTCCATGTCTAGCCCCGCCTTCGGTGTTTGGGCCGAATATCGACGTTGTCGTAAAACCCGATGGTGTGGGCGGCTCCGACCTCACTGATCTCGCGGCACTTGGGTTCTCCATCTGTGCATCGTGCCGTCTGTTTATATCCCACAGCCAAAATATTGTATCTAATATAGATCTTATCTGTTTGGAATGATTTCGCTAAATAAAGCTGAATTAAGAAGTACGACTTAGGATCTATCCATGCGAGGTCGTCTGGGTAATCTAATTATCGAAGAAAGCAGCCCAGGCAGCCTGATGTCACCCACCCACTTCAGCAGCCGAAAAGGGGAAGTAAGAGATTTGAGCTGAGGCCGACGATCCCCCAATATGAGGCGTAATGCTAACTAAACCAGCTAGGCTAGACTGGATTCTAAGTAGGTATAAATGCGCAAATAGGACTAGGACTTCGTGAAGGATAATGTGATCCATCTAATACAAAACATGTGAAGTTGGTAATTCACAATGTTAATGATTAGGGCGCTCTTCAGCCATTGAAAATCGCACTTCTCCAAAGTGCATGTCTCGAAAGTCCCACGAGACACCTTTAAAAATGCCCACATGATCACCGGGGGCTACACCACCCTTTTCTGACGAAACTAGTCACTTGAGGTTTATTTGCTAAAATTCGAACCAATAATAGTCTTGAAGGATTGATTGGAAACTACCTAGAAACGTCATTTCCTAAACCAGACTGCTTCAACGGAAACTCGCTTCCATTCTAATTGTCGGACTTTTCTAGATATATACAAGTAGTGACGTTTTATGTGTATACCTTGGCGCAGGGCGACCGCGATAGACATCCAGCTAGGTAAACATAACTTAAATAATGCTACCTAAGAATGAGGGTCTTGCAACTACGAGAGTAGATGCTGATGTTCTTACGTTCTTCCGTCCCTCTGCCAAACTCCAGGCGCCACTTGGAAAAAGAAGAAAATGCCACCTATCTGACTGCGTGTTCAAAGTCTTTCAACCCTTCGTGATCTTTAGATCCCGCGTAAACTTGATTGAGAACGGTGATGAACCCAAGTTTACCGCGAGCGCGTCTCACCGTATTGTTTCGACAAATTTTATGATACATTCCACGGCAAGAAAGGCCACAGTTATGTGCTGTATGAAAAAAAAAAAAAAAAAGCGTTCTATCGGGTCTGACGACCACAGACTCCTTTAAAACCTTGGATAGTAACGACACTATGCTGGCGACCTCATCAGTCCAGGGCACTACCTGATAGAGTCGTGATCACTATAATGCTCATCTCCGTCATGATGTAAAGTCACGCTGTTGAACTCTTCGAATGGATCTGAGACCTCGTTACCTGGAGTCGCCAATCCGCTATCTAGGGGCACTCCCTTGACAAAACCAGGTGATTTAGAGGCCGTAATGTCCACGCTCTCGCTCTCTTTGACATTCCGGAAGTTGACGGTATCGATGCCGCGGCCGGCATGGGGAACAATCGGTGGCTTCATGTGCCGGATGAGTGCCCATTGAGTAGTGCGGAAGAAAGCATGGGTCTTGATGTCTGAAGCTCCCGCTCTTGCACCGAGGCGGCGCATTTCATCCTTGATAAGTAGTTTCCGTATTAAGGATTTACACAAACTAGGGTGTGTCAGCCTTCAAGTTGCCTAAAGGAGTAGAAAAAGAAGCTTACTTTGATATTTGAGGTGCTCCCGAGTGCTCGGGAAATGCAACCTCTTCCCGCAGGATATTTGCGAATGTAGCGTTCCGGTTCTTGCCCTTGAATGGAGTAGTACCATAAAGCATCTCGAAGATAAGAATACCCAATGTCCACCAATCTACGGCGCTTGTGTGGCCGCTCCCCTTGATAACTTCGGGGGCAATATATTCCTCTGTTCCAACAAAGGAATTTGTCCGAAAGTTGGCTATGCAGGATTTTGTGTCGATTGTAGGAAGTGAAGAGGTACTAGCTCCATTCTTTCCCATGATCATAGTGGGCTTACCACCAGGACCTGACTGCTTCGATAGATCGAAATCGGAAAGCATAATATGGCCAGATTGGTGAAGAAGAATGTCTGGGGTATCGTTAGAGCGGCAAGTACTTATTGTCAATGCACTAGGACTTACTCTCTGGCTTCAAATCTCGGTAAATGAAACCCATCAGATGCAAATACTCTAATGCTGCTGTTACTTCGGCGGCATAGAATCGAGCGTCATCTTCAGGGATACATTTTCCGGGACGCGTTTGTAATGCCCGGAAGAACTCCCCACCACTACAGTATTCCATACATAGGTAGAGATGATCTTCGGACTGGAAAGAATGGTAAAGTGTAACGATAAAAGGATGATTGCTGGTCGCTAGGATTTCTTGTTCGGCTAATGCTCGCTTGATCTTGTTACGTTTGATCATTTCCTTCTTGCTCAAAACTTGTGTTTATCAGCACCTATTTCGCGTTGGCTGGTTGGTTCTCATTGACTGACCTTTCATAGCATATAACCTCGTGCTCTTCTTTTCCCTAACAAGGTAAACCTTCCCAACGTCACCTTTACCGATCAACTTGATCTTGTCGAAGCTCGAGGGCCCAACTTCAACGGTTCGGATTTTGATCGAGTTGGCGCTATACGTTCGACGGAAAGCTAAGCTATTGGGACCGGGCGGGGGGAGAGCTCCGAGTCCGTCTCTGTCGGCGGGTACGGAAAGAGTTCTGGCGTCACCGAGGGAGTCCGCCTTGGAATCGACCAAACCAAGCGACGAAGCATTTCCACTTTGGACGAGCGGCTCTTTTCCAAGCTCAGCGGTGGCGGGTCGCTCGCCATCGGTCTTACCCTGGCTGAAGAGACCCTGAGCATTAGGAGCACTAGCAACCCGCCGAAGCTTCCGCGCCAGCTCTTCTTTGGTCGCGTTGGTAGCATGTTCTTTGGTTCCGCCTGGACCATCAATTCTCAATATCGGAGTCTCCGGTGGGCTTGGCGGTACCGAACCTGTATCGTGATGGCGAAGGCCAGGCTGCCCTTGATGGGCGAAATACGGGTTCGCACTAGCCGTTGGGCTCATGACATCGTCAAGAGGGTTTCCTTCGCTTGCCGTAGTAGTAGACCTAAGCCTGCCGACGGTGGTAAAAAAGCGCTTTGGCTGGCGGAGGCTAGCCTTGGAATCGGTCTTGGAGGAATTGTCCGAAGACAGCTTGTCCTTCTCAGACACACCATTATGGGTGTTTATCCGGAAGAACTTCTTGAGTTTCTGGTTTAAATGGCTGCTACTACCACCGGGATGCGAGGGTGACTGGAGGGACGGCATCGTGGATAGAGCAAGGGACTCTATGTCGGAGTGATCGTCAGTGGGTGCTTGTTGTCGATCAGGGCGCGAATGCTGCCATGATGCAAGCCTCTGCTTGAATCGACGACGATGTGGGCGACGGGTGAATGATGAAGATGTAGATGTAGATGGAGGTGGCGGCGGTTGTGGTGATGAAGGAAGGGAGGGACGAGATAGATCGTCGGAGATCATGGCAGCTTTGCGGCTGTTTCGAGCAGTACTTGCTTCACAGGCGATACGATGGCCCTGGCGTGGTTGGTCTGGGGGCGCTTGGCGCTTGGTCCAGCGTTGTAGTCCCGTCGAGATGGTCTGGATTGGCTGGTGACGCCTCGTATCCTTGGCGTTCGATACAGTTGGCTCTTACAGCGAACGACTGTGCCTATTGGCAGGTCACAGTCTGGTATGGGGTGGCGGAGCATCAGCTAGGTAGGTACTGTAGGTACTGTAGGTAGGTAGGCAAGTGTAGGTAAGGTAAGTGTGTACCTAGGTACCTAGGCACAGTGGCAGGAGGTCGACAGGCCTTCAGGCCATTGATTGATAATCATTTATCACCCCATCCAAAATACATCATAGGCATCTCCTCTTATTATCGTGCCGCTCCCGCTGCCCCGATTTTTGTAGAGTACGGAGGACAAGGACAAGTCGGCGCCCCAGAAAAGAGAAGTAACCAACATGAACCCATTCAGCAAACACCGGGTCTCTAAGGTTCTTATTAACATCAAATAGTACCAGGGCACCTTCCGAGGTGCCTTCTCTCCTGTCTACCTACTGGTAGGTACTACTGTAGTGCGGGCCTGTACTTTGGATTGGAATTGAACAAGGCATGTACACTACTACAGTGCAAACACCACTAACTCCGCCACCCGGCCACAGGCAGCGATTCTCGCCTTGTCTCTTCCTAAGTAGGTAGCACCTAGAACTGGTACATGGGGGCCTCGACGTACCTGGGCATCTCCCGGGTAAGCCGCTGCAGTTGTTAGCACATATGCGAGTACTTCACCTACCGCTTAGGTAGGAAATAGATTTATTTATAGAGGCAATCTGTTCTAGGCATTGCAGGTTTAAGTGACCGAGCAGCGATTATTGGTGCTTGTACCTGGGCAGCTCATTGAGGACTTACCTACCCGCACGTATCAAGTTTGAAGTTTAGAATAAGGTAAGCATGCTTGAATCATGTCTGAAAATACCTACTACCCTGTACTTTGCTTTCAAGCTAGCTTGCCTAAGCCACCGATCACGAGGTGAAAGATGCATTGACTTACAAATCCTCTATTCAACGGATCATAAGGTACCTCTTCATACCAAGAGGATTCACCAGCTACAACATGCTCGCTTTCTCTATCATGTAGCCTGACTTGGTTTTCTAGACCTACCTTGTGGGTTGATATGAGGATGCTAAGGTAGCTTATTCAAAGGGGGAAGTCGAGAGTCAAATATGCTTGCTCAGGATTGCGTACTCATTATGAAATCCTGGTCCAAAAGGGCCGAGCCTTGTCATGTCCGATTATTCAAAGTCTCGAAGGCACAATTTCACTCAGGGGCTTCAGTGACTGAACAGAATTGTGTTTTGCTTAATTGATTCTTTGTTGTCATCTAGATCGACCCGCATCTTCGGCCGGATCAAGTAGTCAAGGCTCTGCTGTACCTGCCTGCGAGTACTTACTATGCAATGCCATTTGTCTATGTTCATTCATCTAACTGGGTCTGGTAAGAGAGAGATTATTTTAATTTATGAAGGATGGTCCGTTTTCAATGTTAAACTCTCAGCATTCGTTGATATGTTTGTCAAGCACTCGGTCCACTCGGCTCGCCCCCTCCAAGTATGCCTAACATTTGATTCATCCATTCTTCTTCGGATGGCGCGTTATCGTTCTGTTGTTGTAGTAGCCTTCGAAGCTTGCGCCTACGCTCTTTGTGCTGGAGATCGCTCTCTACCTGTTGGTCGGCGACCGATGGTGTGACCTGATTGCCCTGGCCGTCGAATAGATACGTAGGTAGTTTGTCTAGTTTATCCTTAAGCGTCCAGATGCCTCTGTTTTGGCATCCTTCCCCCAGGTGCCACAAGTAATTTGCGAAATGCTTCTTCTCCATGTGAGACTCGAATTCCTCCTCGGTCCGGAATTCCAAGGGAGGTTTGCGATCTTTACAGTGTGAAAACCGGCAGACAAGCGGATCCATATCGCCGTGGATCAGAAACACGTGTCTTCGTAACGTCTCCATGTTCTGGAGCTCTGCCGGGCATATTGATGGCTTCTGCTGTTGAGAGCCTTCTGCCATGTCCCACTCACACTTGAACGAAATGTAAGATGGCTTTGACTGCAGATACCGTTCCCGGAATGATAGCTCTGGGGGGCGCGGGGGGCGACCACGGCGTTTGACCTCTTGATTTTGGCCTCGATCAGCCGCTTTCATTTCCCTCTTCCGATATCTAGAATTAGGATCAGTCGAGTACGGCGTGCCTGGTTTCCATCCTTTTGGACGGCCCCTTTTCTTGGGCTGAGAACTAGACGCCTCGGGCTTCGTTCCCGAGAGAGCGAGAGTATCAGTTGTGGGAGGCCTTTTGGGTGTCTGAGCAGTTGATGACTGGCCTCGACTTCGACCCGGCCCCAAAGGAAGGGTAGACGATTCACGAGTCGGTGGTGCATTAATGGGAGTGAATGGTGTGACTGGTGATGACCTGATGTGTACTGCAAGGCGCAATCTGGAGGGTGACTGCAAAGGCTTAGATTTGGTTTGCTCGCTCATTCTTGTGCTGGCAGGAGTCTCCGGACTGGCTCTTACTGAAGAGAGAGGCCTCCTCATGCTAGGTCGAGTTGGTTTTAAGACATCTGAGGCGATAATTGGCATCGCTAGCTCATCCTCATCTTGGTCCTCAAGCTCGAGCTCGTCTCCGACTGCCCGGCTAACATTGTCAGTCGGTCTTGCACTGCGCATCGATGTGCTAGTGCCTGGGGCTGTATCGCCCATCTTGTTTTATATCTACACCCAACTTCGTAGAAAGAGTGAATTTAAGTATTGGCCCTTCATTTATAGCGCAACGTAAATGCGTGGCATCCGTAATAAGAAAAAGAAAAAGAAAAGATTACACTGTTTAATGGTTTTCCCCCCTGTGGCAGATGGTTGAGGATGGGCTGTATGGCGCGAGAAAGGCGCGTCGCAAAGTGGCAATGTTTAATCTGGGAGGTCAAACTACCCAGGTAGGTACTAGGAGGTAGTTTGAGCCTTAACTGGCGAGCCACCTACCCTACCCTGTAGTTTGGGGGTAGGGTCCTCACAGTGAGGTGAACTGAGTCTCCGGCTCCACCACGCAGCGTCCTCAGTTTCGTAATGGTTATCTAGGTACTTAGGTATTGCTGGAAGTAGCTTGGCATGCGCGTTGGTTGTTCGCATTTTCTTATACCTGTGTTTTCTTGATGTCTACAGTCTCTAAAGACTCGAATCGTAGGATCTGGCAGTAGAAGGAATCAATTGCATTGAGACTGCGTTGTGTATCTGATGGCCTAAGGTATCTTCGATGATGTAAGCGGCAGAGCTAGGATACCTGAGGTCCATAGGGGTACTACATCACTTACAGCGAGCATTCTCAAATGGCGGTAAATCTGGTACAGGAGTACGACATTCAGCATTTAATAAATACACTTGCTGTTATTACAAAGTCATCGAATCAGGCTCCCAGCAAGAAAATCTCATACCTTTTATTGTACCAAGGTGGTGAATTTCAGCCCGCCGATCTGTGTAGCTGCCAGCCTGATATGTCATCCAAACTATTCGCTGTCATTGCCGGCGCTGGCACAGGTTGGTACACCCCAAGCTCATACGCACTCTTTTCCTTGAAACGTTCCAGTCAATGGAGATATTGGCGCATTTCTTAACCTGGAGGTGGTTGGTTTCTCTATTCGAATCTCCTGGGAGACGCACCTTATAAGCAAAAAAAAAAAAAAAAAAAATACACTTAATAAGTGTAAGTTGTGAATAGGCACTGGCCGTGCCGTAGCACTCAGGTTTTCTAAAGCATATCCAGTTGTGCTGATGGCGCGGAAGCCCGAGTCATTTCATGATACTCGGTCCCAGATTACGCAGTCCGGAGGCAAAGCCCTAGGTGTTACCGCCGACGTCACAGACACCAAGTCCATGGAATCCGCCTTTCAAACTATCAAGACAGAGCTTCCGGACTTCAAGTCAGCTGCTGCAGTCTACAACGTCTCGTCCGGTTACATGATAAAGCCATTCCTTTAGCTCAAGCCCGATGATCTGGATGATAGTTTATCAGGCAGCGCGTGAGTATGCTTTCGGTCTTTGTTCATTTGTAACTTACTTCATATAATGTACATGCCCCTTGAAAAGCGCTAGACAATGCGAGACGGAAAGCGAGAATCGAGACTGATGTTATATTATCCCATTTAGAGCAGGGGCCTCTTCAACCTTGCCCAGAAAACTGTCCCCCTGCTGCTCAACCGGCGGCCGTACCGGAATCAAACCATCCGCCTACGCTGCTCGGGACGGGCGCGACTTCGTCTCTTCTCGGCTCTGCCAAGTTTGGCACACTGGCGGCTGGCATGTTCGCGCGTCGTGTTCTGACTCAATCGCTGGCACGCGAATTTCATCCTCAAGGAGTCCATGTTGTGCATGCTATCACCGATGGGATCATTGATGTACCGCGAACAAGAGGCTACACCGGCAACAGCGATGTAGAGGATTGGAAACTAAAGCTCGAGGGGGTGAGTGTCCCTCTCCGTTCACCGTCTCATTATCATGATATTGATCTCGCTCGTAGATCGCCGAGACCTACTGGCATCTGCACACTCAGTCTCGGACTGTTTTTACGCAGGAACTGGAATTGCGACCATATGTGGAAAAGTTTTGAGGGCACTCTAGGAAAATCAGAACACGATCATCTTTATTTGAAGACATATCTAGGATTCTGATACTTCTTGAAAATGCAGGAACCTATCGGGTGGATCGTCGCGCAGGGAATGGACATTGCCCAAATGGATGGCGTTTGCCATATGGTGTATAAACTAGATAGCTTTGGTTCCCCCCCTGGGGAACAATGTCACGAGCTGTGACACCTTCCGAATGGTCAATTGTTTTGTCGCGGTATCTTCGACAGTTGCCAGCCATGTGGCCCAGCTCACTATAAGAGGGGCTGGCTGGTCAAAACTGCAGAGGTGACTGCTACGAGAATGACAGAGCGCTCTGGGTGCTTTATCTTTAGCTTCCCATTCTTGACTTGTCACTTATCTCGGCGAGCGTATATGCCTCTCTGGCTTGTTGAACGTCTTGCCCGACAATCAGATCAAGACCCAGCAACGGTATCCCCACTCTCGGCGCCGCGGCCGCAGCTATGCGCTCTTCTTCCTTCGTATCCCTAATCTTTTGAGTTTCCTCTCGCAACTTCTCCAAATTCCAAGCGTCGTCGTTCTCGTCGTCGGATTCATCATCATTGTCTTCTGTAAACCTCCAGTTGCCACTTTCAAAGAGGGCACGGCCAGTTGATTCCTTGGCTTGCCTGGCCTGTTCCTCGGCAGCCTTCTTGTCCATCCGCTCCTTTTTCCATTTAGCGAATGATTCTGGCGTAACTGGTGTGAGAGTGCCCGTTAGTTTGTGCCTCTCCGATTCCAAGAAATCCTCGAGAGTTAGTGTCTTTAGTGGAGATTTGTCAAGCAATGCCTTCTCAGCAGCGCGCTGTTCTTTGGTTTTAAGCACGAAGCTAGTGAACGCGTTAGTGTAAACATACTCGGAGCAGCAAATACCCGTGGCGCAAAGTTGACTTACCCTGGTGGAAGAGCATGCTTGTATTTACATTTATCACCTCCATTGGGACAAACCCAGAACCAACCGTACTTGCCGTCTTCGATCGCTTCGATGAAGTATTTGCAGACCTTGTCAGTCGTCGTTACTTGATTGCCTTTCTTTGAAAGAACAACCTTGCGTAGCTTTTCCTCGTCCCAGTCGTCGGATGTCTCTTGCTTCTTTTTCTCTTCTTCTTCTTCAGCTCTAGCATCGGTGTATAGATTCTTCTTCTCGGTCTTTCGTTCCACGGCGAGGTCGTGGGCAAATTTGCACTTCTTTCCCTTTTCACAATTTCCTTTCCTCCAGAAAATACAGACGACTGTTTTGGGATCCACACCGAAAGGAACTTTCTGTATCTGACTGGGTTTGGCGAGCAAGGCTTCGGTCTCCCTCTTGGCGTCCTCAGCGGCTTTCTTTTCCCGGGCACGTTGCTCTTTTTCCGCCTGTTTCCGCCTCTCTTCCGCACTGCCACTCGATTTAGCCGTTGCTTCGATTTGCTTGATTTGTCTTTGGGCGGCGGATCCTTTTTTGTTTTTCATGCCAAAGGTCTTGTCTATAGCCACCTTGGCCGCGGCTGGCTTCTTGCCCTTATCATCCTTCTTTGGCGGCATCTTAGCTTGACAACGAGACGTTCGAGTGATTATACTTCAGTAAATTTCGCTCGGTAGAGTTCGTATGTGACTGAAAAAGCTTCCTGAAGGAATGTTAATCAGGTGCAGGTTCGACAATCGCAGGCGTCACTCCGCTAACCTGTAGTGGGTGGTGCAGTGCTTCAAAGTTATTGCTTAGTGGGCTGCGAGGCAAGTGTGGGGGAAGTTTTAAACATCCCACTACGTCACATGATTTAGCGGGACTTACACTACTCCAGCCACATCTTATCGGCAGCGTTAGCAACTTGGAAGCCACCTGTTGCTGTGCCTAGCCGGGATTAGGTAGGTACTTGCTGGAAGCTTCAAGCTGTCCTCTCGAGGATCCTCCACGTACCTACTCCTCAATATCCAACCTGCAAATCCTATCGCAAGTCAGGTCATCGCATCTCGTAAGTCTTCAACGGGCGTTTGATGGATAAAAATGACTGTTGGATTGACTCAAACTGCTACTAATTGGACTCGGTACAGGCAATCCTCGGGTATCGCATTCCACCAGTCTTGTTCATAAGGATCAATAGGCCGACCAAAACACCATGATTTCCGACGACGATCTGTACAGACTTGCTATCTTTCTTGGCTCGGTAGCCATGTTATTGATAGTGCTGTATCACTTTTTCGAGGTTAATTCACAAGAGGACAGCGCGCTTGCCCAGAAAGTCGCGAGAGCCACCCCATCCCAGGCTCCGGCCGCGGCAGCAAAACAAGCGTCAGCTAGCAAATAAGTCCTGGAGTGGGAGAGCACATACAGGCTGCATCGGAGTTATAGGCGCAAATGGGATTGCATTGTTAGTACTTAAGAGAGGGACAACTTCGACATAAGCCTAGTCGCCAGCGCCTTTCTGTTTCGGCGTGGCGGCGTGGCGACGTGGGATAAAGCGGCCGCTGGGAGTCGAAGCTTTGATGGCTTATGGGCCCTAGATGGTCGTAATGTGCAAGTAACTGTGCTGCAGACCAGGACGGCGCAGAAGCATCCTGTTAAACCGTCCTTGGGACCGACGATCAACAATTACTAGAGAGCGAATTGCGATGGCTTATACCTATCTTAGCGTGACTGCATCGATATACCCCTCTTCCTAAAGATCATGCGTGTATAGATTACAAACTTCATGTCTTTGCTCTTGAATACCATCTCTATCTCATATGAGTATATTGCGCTTGTGTAATACCTTAGACATATGGAGATTCGTTAGGTAGCAAGCCGATTCCAAGTTATAGGTACCTACCTAACGGAGCTTTGGTAGCGTAAGTACGGTAATCGGATTGTGGCTGTGCAGTAGCCATGTAAACGCGTCAACGAAAACAGCCTAGGGTACTGCGAGTAGCGTGTTGTGACTCTCTGATTGGCCCTTAATGGGAGCAACGTGAAAGTTCAGGTACTTAGGTAGGTATCTACTACTACTCAGTAGGTAGTAGGTACTACCGTACTTACTAATTTACCCCTTGCCTCTGCCGGTCAACAATCAAACTGGATGGGTTAGTCCAGCCCAATCCATTTCCAGTCATAGGCAGCAAGACAGGCAGGCAGGCGGCGAGCCGCGAGCAAAACCAGCAGCAGCCGGTTGCCCTGCCTCCTGCCATTGACTTGACTCTTCCACTTTTCCAGTCGCCGTCACCATTCTTCTTCTCATTCACCCACTCCCTTCCATTTCTTATTGTCTATCTACCGTGCACCACATCCACTTTGCCCCCCAACTCCAATCTGTTTTAATCATCGGCCTCTGTTCACCAACGCTACGAACAGAAGCCTTATTTTTTCCTATTCTTCTCGACTCACTTAATCCACGCCACTACTTGACACGAAGAACGGCTGCAATCCTTCCCCAGCCAGTCGCCAGTCAAGTTTTCTCTTTGCCGTCATCCCTCGTCACGGCGCATACCAATACAATAGTTGCTCATCTTCGCAACAAGCTTCCGACCAATCGACCCACCGCTGTGCAAACATCTGATTTATCCTCCGAGTGTTCCAGCTGCCTTCATTAGCGGCTACCGCGTCTACATCAACTGCCATCAGACGTATCCCGATCATCGCCTGCTTAACCTTATTTACTGTTATAACACTCTCACTTGAAAATGTCTGGATCTGGAAAACTCGACCAGCCTCTTGATGAGATCATCTCGACCCAGCGCCGTGCCGCTGGTGGCCGCCGTCGAAGCCAACGCCGTACTTCCGGTCGTCCTGTCGCAGCCGCACCCGTCGGGGGTGTTCAGAAGACATCTCGACAGCCTCGCAACGCTGCGACCAAGCAAGCCCCTGCTAAGACCGCTGGCGGTAATGGTGAAAGCAAGGTTGTTGTTAGCAACCTCGTAAGTTAACTAGTTCAACTTAATTTACCTACTCGATCGCTGACATGAACAATAGCCGAAGGATGTGAACGAAGCCCAGATTAAGGTATGTTTCCTAAGGCGCTTGCCTGTGGAATTTCGTCGACATCTTTCTTGAATCGCAATCGCGTAGCCTTAACGGTCGAGGTGAATATCAGCCCAGCGCATCGCCTTTGATCATTACAGAGCTGTTACCACGCCCAGCCTCCTTCTTTGACCATTCAGCCTGGAAACATCGAGCTGCAATTGTGTTGGAAGTCGAGCAGACCTTGTTACCGTACGTGCATATTGTATGACCTAGGGAGGCTTGGCAACCACCCGGAAAGGCTTCAATGTGCAGATCGCGGCAGGCTATGGCATTAATGGTCAGCAACTGTAGGCTTGATCCTGGCTGGGACATCCTTTTCTGATTGTACCCTCTCATTTGTTATGAGCATGGGTAAGCCGCGAGCACTGCAGTGAGCAACAGAACGCGTCAGTTTTCACAATGTTTATGGACCTCTCTACGGCACATCAGGTAAACACAACCTGGCAGTGACACGGAAGAGCGATGACACAACATGTTTTCAGCATGGCAGAGCGGCAGTACATATGGTGCAATGTTTCTTAAATGAAGCTGGGTGTATAGAGCTTGGCATGCGGGCAATATGCTGGCTACTGCCACTTTTTGTGGACAGATCTTCAAAGAGGACTGGGTCGGGGGGTTACGCTCTTGCTCTGCCAGCGGAATGACAAATTGTCAGCGAAAATGGGTGGGACGAATTTGTTGCTACAGGCTTTGGACTAATGTCCACACTAACGCTCACTGCGTGCTCGTTGTTACATCCACGCCAATGGACTTTCTGGGACGATCGCGCTTGCCGGTTTCTTCGATGCTCGATATTGGACCACCACGCGCAGATACGAATGGAATGTTCGAGACTAACCTTCGTGCCCTCCGTAGGAGTATTTCACCACCTCGGTTGGACCTATCAAGCGTGTAGAGCTTTCATACGGCCCCAACAGTGTCAGCCGTGGTATTGCCACCGTGACCTTCCTTAAGGCGGATGGTGCTAGCAAGGCCTTCAGCCAGTTGAACGGTATTCTGGTGGATAACCGCCCTATGAAGGTAAAGTCTTCCCTTGATCATCTATTTATGTAATGACGGTCATTAATGAAGTTACCGTTATAGATTGAGATTGTGGTTACCGGTGATAAGGCTGCGTCGATCATTCCTGCGCCTAAGACGCTTACTGAGCGTGTCACCCAGCCCAAAGCTCAGCCCAAGTCTGCAGCAAACGACAAGAAGAAGGAGGCCGGCAAGACTGCCGGCTCTGGTGCGCGGGGTCGCAATAAGAGACGTCCCGCTCGCAGCAGCCGCCCAGCCAAGAAGACGGCTGAAGAGCTGGATTCTGAGATGGTGGACTACTTCAACACTGGAGACCAGAATGAGAACGCCAACAGTGCCGCTGCTAATACTAACGGTGATGCTGCCATGGATGATGAGATCTCAGTAAGACGATTCATTCCATCTTCTATAGCTCGTAACTGACAACATATAGTGAGCTGCCTGATACAAACTGCGGTCGGATTTGATGGGCGATTGAGGTTCTCGGACCCTTGAAGGCTTGGTCCACAATCTCAATGGCGAGTCAGCAATTGACTGGTAGTTGTTTCGCCTCGCTTCGCTCATGGGCAGGGACTCTTGATGAGGAAACCGTCTTTCTTGCTTTTCTTGGGATCCGTGGATAATCGGTAGTGCGTACACAGAATCCAGATTGTATTTTCTCCCAGTAAATGATACAGGAGGCTACTTATCATAACAGCTCCTGGCATAATAGAACCCCTTCATATGTGAAACAACATGTAAACGTGCTTTGTCAATATTGAGGAAGCGGCCAATGCTTAATCCTCTTGAATAGCTCGCAGTAGTTGGATTGTATACTTGATAGGTAACAGAAATAACGGTCCTAGTATTCATAGTGGAAGAGTGCAGTGACGGATGATTCTTTTATTAGTCTCATGCATCTATCTCGCCACAAATATCTAAGTATTGGGCTCTAGCAGTGTGGAAATAGGGATGTATAAGTTGGAGCAATTGATGACACTTGAGGGCTCGGTGCCCATACCCGTTCTTCACGTGTTGTTTCCTTTTCTTACTAGGTTATCTGAGGGCTACTCCCCTGTAGTTTTATTCTCGGCACTCTATTGGCGCGAGTGTAATCAGGCGGGGGAGTTTATTCCCTGAAGTTTTTGAATCTGTTGAATGTCTGTCAGTATTCTGATTTTGTTCACGTTGGGTGGACGGCAAAGCGATCAAGCCAGGGCCCTGTGTGGCAAGACATCGGAAGGCACAGGACACGGATGGCTTACTTTGTTACTACTCTCTCGATTCCGTCGCAGCCGCGCTTCAGCTCGTCGAGGCGGGGTCCGTAGGAAAAGCGAACAACTACGGACAATTGGTATCAGCGATAGGGTTGACAAGAGAGGCGTTTGAGAGAATACTTACAGTGGTGGCAAGGGCTGTCAAACAGGTCACGACGGCGCGCAGGGTTGAGGTCGAAAAAGATACCAGGGACGACAATGACTTTCTCTTCAAGACAAGCTTGGAAGAAGTTGAGGCCGTCGGAGATAGGGCCAGGCAAGCCCTCAAGGTTGAGCCACAGGTAGAATGTGCTGTCAGGAACGTATTTAATCACGAAACCCATGTCACGCAGGCGCTTAACTACGTAGTCACGCTTGTCCTTTTTTACAATAGCTAGGTTAGTAAATGGCTGGTCTTGGGTTTTGGTGTGAGGGTGGGTGTTGGACTCACGCGGAAATGGCGCTGGAGAGCCTGCATCTCCTTACGGACGAGCGAGGGCTCGAGCATGGGAACGGCTGCCTCCTGAAAAGGGGCATTGGCACCACCGTCAAGGTAGGAACCACAAGAGCCAATACTACGAGGTAAAATGTCAACCAGAAAAGAAGTGTCACGAAGCCGTTAGTGTTGATGGTTTACTTACGCCTTGATGAACTCCTTAGGGCCCAGGATCCAAGCGACTCGCCATCCAGGTAGACGGAATCGCTTGGTAAGACCGTCAATGATGAGAACATCATCTTCGTCAACATCCTCGATGTTGTCGGCAGCTGAAATGACCGAGCCGTCACAATCGCTTGTGTAGTTGTATCCTGAATAGAACTCGTCACTGATGAGCGTCGCACGCCCACGGCAGATGTCCTGGATCTCGGCGAGCTCAGGGTTGGCGACGACGCGACCGGTCGGGTTGCGAGGGTTCGAGGTCAAGATGACTGAGGTACCACGAGCAATTTCATGGGCGATGACATCCGGGTGGATGTGATAACCATCCTCTTCCGAAAGGGGGGTAGGGACGGCAGCAAACTAAACGGCGAGTGAGCAAGAAGACCTGGTCTAGCTTGGGTGATGGAAGCATACATTCTTGAAGAGAGACATCATCTCATTGTAGGCCGTGTAGTCGGGGATAAAGAAGCCGACGTAAGCGTTGTTGAGGATGGCAGCAATGCGGATCAAGCCAGCTCGACCGCCGGGAACAATGGCCACGTTTTCCCACGAGTACTGGCTCTCCTTTCCCTGACGATGCATCTCATTGTACATTCTAGCGACAGCAGCCCTGAGCGGCTTGATGCCGGCAGTAGGGCCATATTCACGAGCGGCAACGGAGACGTCGATATGAGTAGGACGAGGAAACGAGCCTTCAATGTCATCATCGACTTCAGGGGCACCCTGTCCTAGGTTGGCCCACAGCTCGGGCTCCTCCAAGAAGCCATGTTCGGCGGCGCGTTCGGTACACCAGACGACGCCGGTGGACGCGCGGGATGCGTCAAGACCGGCATGCGGCAGATGTCCAGGGTTCGCAGCACGGAACTGTCTGTGGATCTTGGAGCTCGTCTCTGCCGAATAAGGTCGTCAGCATAGTTCAGAGAAGAGGACAGCCACATAAAGTGCATGCTGGGGGTTTGGTGATAAGTGAGGATAGGCGGCGAATGCCAAGAGCCAAGGCTCACACGGAGCATCTCGTAGCGGCAAACGAAGGCAAAGGGTGTCTCTGTCCTTCTTGGCATGTATGTGTGTCTAGGAGATGTGCAGCAGTCAAGCATTCAACAAGCTCATGAACAACATACCGTTGGCGCTAGGGTCGCCGATACTGAATCTTCTTCTAGGAAGACCCGTATTCTTGTTCCTGGATATGGGGTTAGTGCCACGAGCTCAGCGACACCACTACTCAGATGTTGGTCCGTAAGACGACTAAATTATTCACACTCCATGGGGGGCCTGCAAAGGTTCCAATAATGCCCTGACTTACATGGAGAACTTGCGATTGTTGAACATCTTGGCGGATTGCAAAAGCAGCTAGTAAGTCTAGGTGAAAGGGACGAAGGACAATTAGCTGGAGCAGCTCAGCCGTGCGAAGTCCGAGGATGGGTATCGCAGGTAGTATCGCAGGTAGTATCGCAGGCAGTAGTAGGCAGGTCGGTGGGTTGACTGACTGATACTGTAGATGGCGATGTGACAGAGAAGAAAAAGAGGAGGTATGATCTGCAAGTAGATGTTGCAAGTGGCAACAGTCCCAAAGTGTTTTTCTACTTTGGGAGCAGAACGAGGCGGGAGGCAAAGAATCTCATTGTCCCACACCGACCGCTAGGCGCAGCAGCCCAATTATGCAAACCCGGTCCCAACGTGGTGGTCGTGGTGGTGGTCGAGGCTCCGAGGCTGTGCAAGAAATAGTAGAGACCACCCCCAACCCACCCACACCACCCGCCCATGCCACCCGCACCACATACAACACATACGAAA
>NPFG01000337.1:0-43200 GCA_002288965.1 Xylaria sp. MSU_SB201401
GATATATTAAGTTATAATACTTATAAGTTAATTTATATATTAAAGTTATTAAAATAATATAAGACTAGGGTATAATTAATTTAATTAAAAGATATATTAAACTAATTAAAATAAAAAATTATAAAGAGGTTAAAAAGTTTAAATAATAAAACTTACTAAATTTAATATCTTTAGTTATAAAAGGTTTATCTTTAATAAGTTGCATAATATATTTAATAAAACACGGCAAGGGTGGCTGCACCACCCGTTACGTGTCGGGTATGTACCCCCAAGTACGTACCATGGGTTATGTGACCTTAGATCACATGACCACCCACAAGACACATATGGTCTTAGGCCATATTACCATGTAGGATTATACTTCTTAATTCTACATCTTCTTTTACCCACACATAGTTTTTATTAATATTTTTTAATATATTTTTAAGCTATTATTTTACTCTCTTTATAAAGAGATAAAATTATTAGTTGTTATTTTTAAAAATGATTAAAATAAAGCTTATAATATATATAAAATAATAAATATTAAATAGCAGCTTTTTAATTTAAATAAATTAAAACTAGGTCCTCCTTTACATTTATAAAAGAAATTAGGTATAAAAAGATTACCTTATAGCCTTAAAAGTCATTATTAGCTTTTAACACGCCTTTAAAAGCTTTATTAAAAATTAGCTAATAAAGCTAATACGCTTTAGAGAGGGTATAAAAAAAGGAGGGTAGCCTAAGTAGAAGCGGCATCGTTCGGGACGGGAAGAATAGCATATCCCAGGTAGGTTTAACCGTTCCATTTCTCTCAATACGGTGCCCTAGTGGGCCGACCCGCATGATGACTTAGCACAGACTCTCGTGCTAAGTTCCTAATATTGCTTTGTCTTAAAACGTAATGGCAGCTTCGCGAGGGGTAAACGCTTTTTTACCAACTAGAAGACTGGGGGGTTTAGCGGACCGCAGGAAGTAAAGCCACAGAAAGGGGGTAACTCAAACCCCAGTTCTCTATTAGCCTTGGAGCATATGGAATCTGTTTGGAAAATAGAAAGATCAGGTTCGTTAGTAAAGGGGGGGGAAGGGTAGGAAATGAGGGGTTAGCATGTGGGTGATTTATATTATTCAACTAACGCGACGCCTGGGTTCCGTAGTTAATAGTAGTCTCCGGTTGGCCAGTTGTATTCTCTAATGATAATGATGTTTTCGCGTTGCTATTTTTAATTTAGATTATGCAGCCTCGTAAGCGAGTGGTCATCTAAAACGGATTCCTGGTTACCTAAGACAATGCATCACATGTCTCAGACAACTAATCGCCGTCCGTCAACGACTTCGTTCCCACGCATCGTATGCTTCCCATCGTAGGCACAAAGAGACAACAGCCCCATTTTGAGCTCTATAACAGACTTATAGTACAAAGCGTTCAGCTACCGAGTGGTCGCACATTCTTGGTAATTTTATAAGCTATGAACTATAGTCGCTGAGTCTTGAAAAACGTGTTCAATCTATCACTATGTTCTAGTGGCGATGAGCCATTTCTGTTGTGCGTTGGAATACCGCATAAGGGCTGAATCGTAGACTGGGAATTCGAAAAACCACTTTGAGGTCCAATTGGTAACACGAGAGCAACCTCTGACCCGAGGCATGCTTTTCCGATCGGCAAGAATCTCATTTAAAGCTCTAAGGATAGCAATAAAAAGCGTTTCAGGCACAACCATTTCAGCCGTCAGGAGCATTTTATGGACCTGATGGAGCCGTTGAAGGTAGTCGATCTGCGTGATACCAGTTTCCTTCTTCTTCCCTTCCATGCTGTAAAACTCACTAGGCCCCGCCGTCTCGAATTCGTCAGTAGAATACATTATCGAGACTACTTTATTGCTGTGGCCAGCAGCCCTGGCTTCGTGACTGGGCTCATGTTCGCCTCGTCTCTCCGAAGCGGAAGGGCTATTCTGCTCGTGGTCCAAAATAGGTATTGAGGCCAGCATCAGCAGCCCTAGTATTTGTATAGTTAGAAAAGGGGTTACAAATAGTGCAGCTCCACGTCTTGATAACTGCTCGAAATTATAGGGAGTTAACTAAATCATGCATGACAACGTACCGATACAATGCCAAAGCCACCGGCATACGTCCTGCTGGTCAGGAGGCTGCTGCATATAATCTCTACCGTCATCCCAATCGACCTGCAACTACAACCACTGGAGTCAGTAATTACTGACTTGGGTAATCCCGGAAGTTCTGCATGCTCCCGAGATACATTTGTGTCTTTAACGGGCAGTTATGACCTCCGGGAGTAGCCTTGACAGAAAAAAAAAAAAAAAAAAAGAAAAAAGAGACCCAAGGGGCTGCGTACTATTAAACGTTCGGCCGCCGCGGCACACGTTACTAGGTCATATTTCGCAAAAGCGTTCGAGAATAAAAAGTAGTCGTTACGCGCTCGAATTAAATGCCACTGTTCCAGGGAGCCTAGGTTAGCCCTAGGATAAGATAACAATGCACTTCTGGTTTCCCTACCGGAGATTCTGCCCACTAAAAATCATTCAAGTCAGCGTGCCTCGGAGACTTTCGGGTTTCACAGAAGCCCATGATTTTGACGACAGCGGATAGGAAACATAGCCAAAAATTCCTAGGTAATATGGTAATGGATCACGTACCGTATTCTCAGCCTTTCTATCGGAAGATTGTCTCAATATCCTCCTATAAGTACGCTTTACCTCCCAATCTGTCACTAAGAATCTGTCCTCGTCGTAAACCCGTGCCAGTGAATTCCAGTCTATTTTCTTCCCCGACTTTGGCACGAGAAGGCTTCTGTGGAAATAGTGATGACTCTTCTTGGAATAACGTAAATCGTGCCAAAAATGCTCGCCAAGTAATTTTGACGCCCACGAGGAAGGGATAGGATGTAGTCTGGCTTCCGGTGGATTACCCTCCATTGGGGCAGGTGCGCTGTCTAGATCGAATTCCGCGATCTCAAGCCCTATTGGGGGCGGGTGAGATAATAAAAATTTGTCGAATAAAGAAGCATCGGCTACAAGGGAGTTAAAGCTTGTTGTTATAATGATAAGTTTGTTTTGAGTGGTTATAGTAGTAGCTCTAAATGACCTCAAGGGAAGTCTGAACTTACGCAGGGAAAGTGGAGTTCCTCCGAAGAAATGCTGATCCATATAATGTCCAGCCTCGCCGATGCCCTTAAAATTCAAGAACTCAAAGGCAGAACCGTCAGTAGCTGAAGTGCGGGTGATCTGACAATGCGGCGAGAACTTACTGGTTCCTTGTAGCCGCTCGCAACTCTCGCCTGAAGGTGCGGCTCGTCATAGTGGCGAGCTAGTACTACCGCATGCATAATTTCATGTACCATCTGAATATGAGTCAGTATACAATCGTAGTGACTCCAGACAGATCTGCTTGCCGTAGTTGCGAGCTCAAGTTGGAGAGAACATAACTCTGCCAGAGTAAACTTGGAGCTCAATAGGCACTCCATCCTTTTAACTCCTATCAAGACTATCGGAGTATGATCGGGTTTGTCATATTTGTCTGGGTCATACGAATTCATGGCTGCTGCGTTAGGCATATCCGCAAACGACCATTTTAATCGAGATAGCAAGAATTCTAGCTTTGTTTTCCATTGCGGGCTAGGGATCGTATCTATAAGGTTATAAGATATAGATTTAAGAAATGATGTTTTTGCCTGGTATTATGATGACCTCTGTGGGGAATATAAGCGACATTAGCTTACTAAGAGAAGATTGACCATGCCCCCTTATCCGAAAGATCTCCTGTAAGGTAGAATAGCTCAACAGCACCATATCGTCATCCTCGTATGGAGCCGGGCCGTAGATGTCTTTATATTGGTCCCAAAGGTGTATAGGGCCGAAAAGGATAGTTTGGAGCTGGTTAAATCCCGTTAGTATTGGGAAATATCATATCCCCTGTCAAACATAGCGGCAAATTAAACAGGCGCGATTATGTAGTCTAAAATAGATGGCCTTACTAATCACATAATATCAGCACTGTTGTCGGCCATAATAGCAAGGCCACAGAAGAAGAACCCGAAAGGTGGGAGAGGGGGCGCGCTTACCTCCTTCGTTTGTGTCTTCAATCAGTGCTTTTACCATCCGATTCATTAATTCAATACTAACCCTGAGGAAACCCCATATCTTTGGGTCATCTACCGTCCATTTCCTCCTCTGCGTAGTCGCAAAGTCCGGAACTTGCTTTATCCAGTCAAACCACCTGTCCTTGCGTAGAAAACTAAACCACTGCGTCTCGTCGACCTTGATCCTTTCGCGCTCATAGATGAAAAAATTTCTTTCCTCGTTTGTTTCTACCCCTCTTAGGCCGCTTAGTAGCTTGTCTATTGGTTGATGCCCTCCAGAGATGGGGCCAAGTTCTGGACAAAAGAAGAGGCGGCGATTAAGCACCGCTATTTCCCAAGTATAATAACCGCGAAAGGATGCATATTGGGACCACTCGCAAATTAGGGCTTTGTCGAGCTCTGCATCGTTGTGAGGGGGAACACCTGCTTGGTTCTGATCATAGTATATCGGATCGTCTACCCTTGGGACCGGGACAAGCGCGGAATGGTTTACGTTTGTCTGCGATATTAGCCCAAATTTGCTTGGGAAGCGTGTTGCCCACGGTGAGGACGGCAGATCTGCTCTAAATCCTATTTCCCGGATGGGATCTCCTCCTTGCGCCATGGATTCAATGGTGGCTTAAGGGAGGCACTTCCAGCATGTGATGTAACTTGATGAACGTAAGTTTAGCTGGACAGACATCTTAACATCTAGCTATCTATCAGTGGCGGTGCTAATGATGCAAATAGACCCGTCTTGTCTATTGCTCCTTTGTGTCGAGTGAAGCCGTTTTCGGATAGCTAGCTCCTAGAATGCGGAATACCTCTAGCCCCCATTAGGAAAAGTGTTCGACATAACGTAACATGTTTCTAACTCTTCTCAGGCATCAATTTTGAAAGCTACCGAATGCACTGGTCAGTACTTAATAGGAGATATTACAGTTTTGGTGCTATAGATTTTCGTGGTTTGGACGTACTCATAGGTCCACGACACCACGTTGGTCACCGGCATCGCATAGGAGTGGAACAGTGAGCGAAATGTAACCCAAACAGGGATCTCAGTGCGCATGTGATCTATCTATAAGATAGACGATGATGTTCATACAACTACATGTAATATCGCGAGTCAATAGAAACACACCTAAAGAAGAAACATTTCAAGCTATTATGCGTCACATACAGTAGTGTTCAATGATAAAAGACAAGGATGGCCGTCCCTACATATCCTCTTCGCCTCTCTCCTTTAGAAGGATTTATGCCACGCACCTATGTCCGCCAGATACTCTGCTTCCCAACGATAAATCCACAAGCCATCAATTCGTTGTTAAAGGGATTATCGAGGCTAGCACAAGACGTACCATACGTCTTGTCGCGAATTATTAGCGATAAATCTGAGACCGCGGGCTCAGGCATCGCAATTTCCGCACCATGCCATCGCCCCGAAGACATATTTTCGTGGCATGACCTCTCCGCTTCCGTCGACTATGCCACTCTCAAAGCAGGACACTTCGCACCCGGTGCGTTTATCGCGCCCGATATCGTCCCGCTGGGTACTCTCCCGCCATACCCGGACTCGCCTGCTGTTCTCCTCGCCCGCGCATCACTCGTCAACGGCGGACTGGTTCTGTGCGTGGCGGTACATCATTTCATAACAGATATCACGGGGTTCGATGCACTTCTCCAGATCTGGGCATCGCACTGCCGTGGCGGAGAAATCGGATTCGACACGAGCTGGATAGACCGGACCCCTCTCTTCTCGGACTTAGAGAGCTTACCTAACACCTCTCCTGATTCTGCATCTATGCCCGAACTTCTACATGTCAGGACCAAGGCAGACATTGTACGGGGCAATGAGCGATCGGAGATAACAGAGAAGCACCATCAGACAGGTATCTTTTACTTCCCGCGACAACATCTACAGGCGCTCAAAGATGATGCCAACACGCGTATTGCCTCACGGGAGCCCGGGTCGTGGGTCTCAACGAGTGATGTCTTGTCCGCGCTGCTATGGGGCGCAATCGTCGACGCCCAGGGAGATCGCACCATCTCCGATGAGAGCGCTACACGAAAAGACACGCGAGTCAGCACACTATCATTTCCTGTCCAATTCCGCGCGGTACTCCGCCCGCCGCTCCCGCGAAACTTCCTCAGATCCGCATTCGTGATGACGAGCGCGAAGGCCCCGCACGAGGAGGTACGTCGCATTTCCAGATTTAGGGATAACGATATAACTGCTTCTCAAGCACAGAACGAAGAGCCGAGATCTGACTTAAACGGAGATGACGCGGAGACGGAAACTCTGTTAAACTGCGTTGATGTCTCGGTTCTCGCCAATGTCGCGCTCGCGATTAGGCGGTCGGTGCGAAGGATCGACGACGCTACGGTGCGCGGGGTACTGGCATGCCTCGAGGTGCACCCACGTACCAGCCCGGAGGCGCCTCTTGTCTTGGGCCCGCCTAGGTGCGAACCTGGGGGTAGCAGTACATCGGTAGTGTCGTGGGCTGACCAATGCGTCTACGAGCTTAACTGGGGGAATGCTATTAGCCGCTGCGACGCGGTGCGGTTGACGAAGCTGGCGGCAAAGAGAGATCCCATTGTGCTGCCGCATATCCCTAGTCGCGATGGTAATGGAGGTGGCCTAGAAGTGATTATGAGCTACGAGGAAGGATTCATGCGGAGGCTGATAGAAAGCCCTGCCATGAAGCAGCTTGCAACATTGCGCTGCTTGTCGTAACCCCCACTCCAGGAAAATCAGTTTTAGACACAAGTGGTGTTCCTGTCTAAAGCGTGGTATTTACATTATTATTCCTTTATACATGCTGGAAGTGGTTTATTGCTTCTGGTATTGTATGCTTGGGCACTTGGATATCGCAACTGTATTCCATGAAACAACGCCCCCCTAACGCCTACACGTGATTACGAGGAGGTCGTGGTCTCCTCTGGGGTCGTCTGTGGGCGAAAGAAAGCGTTGGGGCCGTACCAGGTTCCTCCTAAGAAGTAATTCCAATATACGGCGGGCTAGTGAAGAGTTAGCTTGGTTGGCTGTACAGGGACATCCGGTAGATTTAGTTCAGCAAAACTTACGAAAATGTTCTTCTTCAAATAATAGAACGCCGCCTGGGGGGTTTCTTGTCCGCCAAAAATGTTGGCAAACGTCTCCTTTGGCACACCGCCATACTTGAACTCACAGAGCATGAGCTCTCTGTGTCCAGTCAGAAGCGGGCAGCTCGCGTAGCCGTCGTAGGCGGCCTTGGGCGCCTTGCCGTTCATCGTTGCCAAGAGGTTGTCGATCATCACGGGGACCTGGGCGGTGATCGCAGCAGCCGTCTTGCTATTGGGCAAGCTCGACGCATCACCGATCGAGAAGATATTCTTGTACTTGTTGTGCTGCGTAGTAGATTTGTCGACATCGACCCAGCCAGCTGCATCAGCTACACACAGAGGTGAATGTTAGTCGCACTTCCCAACAGCGTACCAGAACAGACATGAGTAGACTTACCAATCTTAGACTTAGCAACCCAGTCCCACGGCTTCTGTGGAGGTACCACGTGTAAGAAGCCAAATTCTCTCTCTACAGTAGCACCTTGGGCACCCTCAGCCAGGTTCTTGAATGTTGCAACTTTCTTCTTTGCGTCTACCGAGACCAGGTTGTGTTGGAACAAGCCCTCGACATTGCGCTCCTTACGCAGAGCTTCCAAGGCCTGTGAATACTTCGGCACAGCAAACATGGCTATACAACTGTTAACACGGGTATATCAAAAGGAGGAACTGCTACTAGCTTACCAGGGGCACCGGTTGCAAAAGTAATATCGATGTTATCTCGCACGCCATCCTGCTTCCATTGAGAAAGAGCCATCCACATGATCTTCTGAGGCGCGCCGGCGCATTTTATGACACCAGCAGGTTGAGTGAAGATGGCCTGTCCCTTCTTGAAGGCCTGAATATTCCGCCAGACCTGCTCGACGGTCTTCTCGGAGTAAATCGAAGAGACCTGGCTGGCTGGGTCCTGTAGGGCCTCCTGAAGACCCGAAATGCCACCAAAATTAGCCTCAAGACCTGGGGCAACAATAAGATAGTCGTATGAGATGTCGACTCCCTCGGACGTCTTCACGGCATTTTGCTCGGGGTCAAAGGTAGACACCCGTAAAGGGTAGTGCTTTACCCCTTCTGGTATCACATGAGAGAGGGGTCGCTGGACGTCGTCCAACGATTTCAAGCCGGAGCCCACCAGCGTCCAACCAGGCTGCGACAGTATTAGCCCAAGCCCCCCATGGTACATAGTATGGATATATGGCTGTGAGTCCACCCATTGCTTACCTGATAATGATGTATTTGGGCCGGGTCCAGAATGGCAATATCCTTCTTCTCTAGCCCCTGAGAGCGCTGCAGCTGTGCAGCAGCAGTGACACCAGCCGTACCAGCGCCGACAATGACGACACGGTGATGCGCCTTTGCTGGTATGGATGTGGCGTATGTCCTCACGGGCACTCTACCAGGGGCTTGGGCCAAGAGCCGTAATGCAGGGGTGACAGCCATTGCGTGCTGAGCTGAGAACTGAAAATCTGGAGAATAGCCGCGTTTTCTATTAAAAGAACAACAACAGTGCGCCCGTCAACCCTATTCCTTCACATTCACTTCGCCCGATTGGAAACCTCAAGATCAACAACAATGCAAAACGAAACAAGCCCAATACAAGTGTTGTATCTATCTAGATTAGAGTAGCTAGCAGATACCAATATGGTTCTAGAACCATGCCCGATTCAGAAAATTTTGCTACACCTTATTCGCCACTAGTTGAGACGCTCCAGTCGCGGTCACGTGAGATCACGCCATAAATCACGCAACATTATAAATCAGATAATCAAGGTCTGAAAGGCCAAAAAGATGAGAGATGGGGACTTCTGCAAAAGATGAGACCCTTGATTTCTCCCGGACTTGAACCGGAGACCTTCAGTGTGTTAGACTGACGTGATAACCAACTACACCAAGAAACCAATGTTGATAGGGCACATTTTGACGGAGAGCTCGTGCGTTAATAATACCTAAGTCAAGCTTAGGAGCTATGTGGATAGGGAAGGGCGGGTCTAACCAGCCGAAAGCGGGGCATTAGTACTTTAGTACAGTGGTACGGAAAAAGTCCCATCAGCGTTTTCCAAGATTCAGAATGTCTTCACTGCCCATAGTCACATCTTCCTCCTTAATCACGGTGCAATAATAAATAACAACTAGTTGCCAATTGAAAGGCCCTTTGTCTGTCTAGGTCTAGAGTTAAGCTGTGATGTTATTAGTTGTTATAGGTTATTTGGAGTTGACTGAACACGCACGGAACTTTTTCATATATTATTAACTTCCTGAGCCATCGTTCGGGCTTACGAACAACTAAAGCACCTATAACCACAATATCATGTAACTAGTATACTGAGCTGAGTATCGCATCCTCTAGGTTGACTTAACACAGCGGTTGTATGGAGGCCCAGATTATCAGAGTACCTAATCTTACATACTATGTTATCCCAATAGGGTAATGCCGAGCTGGCTACAAAAGGAAAAGAGTGCCTAATACCACCTGCGATGCCATATACCAATCAGGCAAGACCACCTCTTCACATAATAGATACCAGTGTACCGGATTAGGTTGTGTTGGTATTCTGAGGATAAGTAATAGGGCTTGAATCTGGCCTAAAACCCAATATGTTCTCTCAACAACACTCAGATCACAACTCTGAGGTGAGGAATCGAGATAGAATAGGGGAACAGACCCGAACTGGCGTATTTGCTCGTTCACGGCATGTTCAAGTTGCTGATCACGGTGTAGAGTTATAAACTAAATGATCGTCCGAGAAACCCCATACTTTAGTCCATTTGTAGTAAACCCAGCAGCATAACACTGGCTGCATGTCCGACTCTCCGCCCATCATCTTCCGACTCTCCGATCCTATGAGGGGATCAATCCCAATAACAGACCTGGTAGGTCCATAGTCAACAGGCTTCAAAGCGTTATCCCCCCCGCCCCCGGGAAGCCTCAACCAATCTTATTTGTGATAAAGCGGACGCCTGAAACGTAAAGCAATGCGGGGTGGGCTCCAGTTGCTTGACCAAGCCAGTTCTATGCAAGCAGTATATAATACCTGGTGCTGCGAAGGTCAGGCGCTTCGATCGAAACGGATCTTTCTCTTTAATGTGATTGATAGTAATTCGGCGTCGACTTCAGCCAACGGCCGTTTATCCGGAGAATAGATCAACAGCCGTGCCCATACATACTCGAGGGCAGAACCCGGTTGTATTGAACATCGTCTCCATCTCGATCGATAGAGTTTGCCATCATGAACGACACCTCGCTGTCCACCTTTGAGTTCCTCTCAATGGAGGAACTCTTGACTGTGCATCCCCTCTCTTACCTTATTGGCATCGCCTTGGTGACTTTGACGACGTACGCCTGGGCGACGTCTAACCCCAGTTTAAAGAGACTTCCATATATCAATCCTCCTAGCTTCTTCTCGAACTCTCAAGCGAAGGTGAGCAAAATCTTGCTGTAATTACAATCTGGTATCTAATGAAAACCGTGTAGCTCAATTTTAGACGTTCAGCAAAGACCATAATACAAGATGCTAGAAAGCGTCTCCCTAATCAACCATATCGAATGACGACGGATTTCGGAGAAGTCATTATGCTCCAGTCCGAATTATTTCAGGAGATCCGGAATAACCCACACCTGAGCTTCATCGGGACCCTAGCTCAGGTAAATAGGCACTGGTGGCCTCTACTGTACTGTCAGCTAATTAAGAGCAATACTGTGTAGGAGCGGTTTTGCGAGTTGCCTGGTTTTGAGCCACTCGCGACCCTTGGAGAAGATGGCGCGCTTGTACTGACGGTGGCGGCAAAACAGCTAACCAGGTCGATTAGTCAGTCAAATTTTTCGATTTGCTTCTCGTACTTCCGTTACTAACTCGTTAGATATAGACCAAGTTACTGAACCATTATCTGAAGAGATTTCTCTTGGTCTATCTATCAACATGGGAGAATCCACTGGTAAGTGATCAGAACTCATTTGTGCTCTTTGTACATGACTGATTTCCACAGACTGGCACGACATGCCGATCGCGCCTGCATTGCGCGACGTCACCGCCCGAATGTCATCTCGAGTATTCATAGGGAAAGAGCTTGCGAGGAGTGAGGACTGGTTACAAGTCACAACGATGTACTCAGTTGATGCGCTCACCGCCGCAGGGAAACTTACCAGTTATCCCAGGAACATCCGACCGTACATTGGTTGGCTTGTCCCCGAATGCAAGGAAGTTCTGAACTACTACAAGAGAGCAAGAGCTCTGATCGATCCCGTCATAGAGAAAAGGACAGCTTTAAAACGAGCTGCTCTGGCGGCTGGTCAGCCAGAGCCCGCTTATAACGATGCGCTAGAATGGGTCACCCAAGAGGCAAAGGAGCGCGGCTACAAATGCGACCTTGCGAACTTTCAATTGATGATGTCTGTCGTGGCGATTGGTACGACGTCGGACCTCCTCCAGTGCACGCTTATCGACCTTATCCAGCACCCAGAGACGTTGCAAGCTGCTCGAGATGAGATTGCTCAAGTATTGAAGGCAGAGGGCTGGAAGAAAACTTCGCTTTACAATATGAAATTGCTTGACAGCATCATCAAGGAAAGCCAGCGGTAAGTGTGCCCCCAGGCACAATTTTGTATGTCGGCCATCGTGTCGGCGTTAGGTAATCACTCTTGTCACCGAATGCCTTCAGAATCCCCAAGCACATCTCAATCTCATAAGAGCAACGGCTAACGCGAAATATCGTATTAGTATCAAACCCTTTTTCTCAGGTAAGTAAAACTTCAGAGCTTGATATGAGATATACGGTATACTGATAAATCCATATCAATAGCCATGCGCCGTCTCGTGGAAGCAGACATAACGCTATCGGATGGCACTCTAGTGAAGAAAGGCATGCGGATCCACATTGACACACATCGAATGGTAGACCCGGAAGTCTACGAGAACCCAGAGGAGTGGAAAGGGAGCCGCTTTTACGATCTGCGATCACAGCCGGGAAAGGAGCATCTTGCGCAATTGGTGACTACCAGCGTCGACCACATCGGGTTTGGTCACGGTAACCATGCCTGCCCGGGCCGCTTCTTCGCTGCCAGCGAATTGAAGATCGCTCTCTGCCACCTGTTGATGAAGTATGACTGGAAGTTGGCACCAGGGACACCTACGAATATTGTGCAGCTGGGATTCTCTCAGAGAGCTAATCCAGCTACGAAGGTGCTGTACCGAAGGAGGAAATCTATGGAGATTGACATTGACTCTATCTAAGACAGTGTGGGCTTGGAAGTTGCGGCTGGACACAAACGGCAGAATGCTATTACTCTGAGGCCTGCTTTACTTCCTTGTTTATTAAGCGGTTAATTTCAGTTTTCACTTGGGTAGCTCAACGTCTCATAGTATCCGAGATTAACGAACAGGTTTGGTTATAACTACTCGTAGTTAAGGAGTCGCTCTCTGAAGCTGATTTCAGTCTTGCGAATTGTAAAATCAAATTGGAAATTTGTATCGCGCCATAAAACTACAGAACCATAGGCCTCGCCGTTCTCCGATGCAAGCAGCCCTCGTCAGTCGTGATATATAAAATATATATAGAATTACTTTATGCGTTTGGAGTTCATTCGTTACAGCTGTCAACAAGGTCGACGAGGGCGTTGATATTCCTAAGGATGGCTACATCGAAGCCATACCACCGCAGGATATATTCCTTGAACTCCTTGGAAGTGAAAGCTATTGCCCACATTAGTGCTCTGAATAGGAGGTCGAGGAGCAAGTGTCGAAGTACCTTTCGCTAACCGTCTCTCAAAATTTGTCAGGCCAAGAACCGATTCCGTTCCGAGGAATTCGACAAATGCAATCTCAGATGGCAAAGGGCACGGATTATCATAATCCCACGTACACCAGATTTCGGCACATAGGACCATCTTGACCTCCGAAACAGAGAGTGTTGGTATTCGAGGGAGACGTCGTGGATGGGTTCTAACATGATCCAGCCGCTTCAAAAAGTTTTGCACTTCTTCGGGCTCATCGACGTGATTAACAAAATCCTGAAAACCGGATTGACTGAGCTCCTCTGCGAAATTGCATGGCAACGATATTATATCCCTAACACGATCAATTAGATCAAGATCGCCAGTCGGCATGACCCAACTGCTAGAAGCGACACGTGCCAGATCATCGAATGTGAATGTTGTGCGCTCTTGGACAATGGATAGCATGTAGCCGATCTTGAACAGCTCCTCAGACGGATGACCTGTTGCATGCTTCACGGCCTCAGCAATCTTGGTGCGCAACATAGCGTAGTCGCCAGCGACACCGTAGCTCTCGAAATTGGGATCGGCGGCTCTAGCTGCAGCTAAGGATGCAGGCCATCCACTATCAATATGTCCTTCGTCTCTTGTTGGCTGGTGCTCGTTCAATGTTAGTATCTTTTCCGGCATTGGTGGCTCTCGATAATGGTTCTTACGTCTTCTTTAATAACATGGTCCATCTCATTAATGCATACTAAGGAGATACGTAGGTCCTACCTCCTCCAGATGGAACATAGATTTAATTATTGATAACATAAAAATAGCTTCTGGGGGGCAAGAGTATTCATGGAAAGCTATAATTACTTAATACAAGGGAATCGGGAACAACCCTCGACACTGGACGCCCAAAATAGTACCACGGCGAGCTGAGACGTAGGGCTGAGTAACTAGTGAAACACGATCTGTTAGCAGATCCTTGCACCTTAAATATCTTCACGATGATTAGCCGTAGCCAGCGGCAATGCTAATTTGATGGCGACCAGACGATCGGTAGATGGCCCATTTCTTTTCCTGTTTTCGGACGATCCATCCCACAAGCATCCGAGATCCATCCTATGTAGAGTAGCGAGCCCCCCAGCATAGCCGCTACTAATCAGATCATAGGAGCGAAACGAGCGGAGCCGGGCGACCCTACATAGCATCACACAGCGCATCCCGCTGCACTGATGAGACAGGGTGCTACTGAGATATCGGATAAATATCGTCGCCAATTCTGTACGCGCAATCGCATTACGGAATACGAGAAGTAAATTGAGTGAGGTGTGAGAGTGAGCGATGTCATACAATCCTTGCCGTTGTCCCTTGGCGGCACGTGAGAATGATTACAATATCAACGGATCCATGGTCTCGGTAAGGAAATATCTCGGATGCAGATATAGTCTATTTTAGTTGGTCGGTACGCTTGACCTAACACAAGGATCAATGTTCTTCAATACTCAATTTACGTAGTACTCCTAGGAGGATCTAGCGGCATCAGTGGAGGAGTCTAACCTTGAGCCAGCATATTACCGGCTCTCACCGGCGTTCTCTCATCTCTTTCCTCGTCATTCGAGGCAGCATAGCAACCGACGGTCAAGGATTAGCCCTTCATGGAATGGTGGTTCATGAAGGGTTATCCATTGATGGTTGACGTATCCAAATTTCGTGATTCTCAGCATATACAATCGGCAGCCCGTAGAGTTTGCGATGTCCTTATATCATCGACTTCTTTACGCATCTCTCATTTCTTGATCTCTTGTGGCTCTGTAATCTTACACAGCTAAGCCAACTTTGAGAAGTTCGGGATAGTAGGGGCTGCCAAATCCAGTGACGGGATCCCATCCCTTTAAACGAGCTATGTTAGCCTGGGAAGCTTTGGTTTTCTGAATGAATGCATAGTACAACTTACAGTGACAGCGGAAAATCCAGCTGCAGAGATGCCAGTACCGGAGCAACCATTGCTTTTACCACTAGTGATGTCGTTCAGACCGTTCGCGTCGACAGGGAGGCTATACTGCAATCCATCATGTTAGTTTCCAGAATGCTATATCATCCAGGCCGATGCGACTTACTAGCCACGGGTTCAGGAATCCCAAAACAGGTTTTCCTGCGTCAATGCGTTGAGAGTTGATGAGCTGGATTATGCTCCCGAAGACGGGAGCAGAGCAAGAAGTTCCGCTTACAGCCTTAGCTGAGCCCAAGGTGCTATTAAACACTTTGGAGTCAGTAATTGCCGAATAGAGTAAGAGTTGAGCTCATGTTTCGGGAACATGCGGGGGCAATGAGGTCTGAGGCCTGCCGAAGAGGGAAATAAAAGACTGCAGAGGACTAACATAATTTCAAAAAAATCAGCGCCAGCGGCAACGTCAGGATAGGCACGGCCAGACGCGTTATAGTACTGGGTGTTACCGTCCGAGTTCGAGACCAACCATGCGGAGACTGTCTCGTTCTGCCATGAGGGTCGTGCGAAGAAGTTTGAGAATCCACCCCCGGACAAGGTCCAAACATCCTCAGGCCCAGCACCAGACGTACCGGAAGTACCTCCAACTGTAGTCACCCAAGGACAGCCAGCAGGAAAGAAGGGCTCATAGGCGTCCTCTCCATTGACGTCGCAAGTGTCGCCAACGCCCGAGTCACCAGATGCGAAGATGATGGAGACACCCGCCGCACCGAGTTCGGCAAACGTGTTGCAGGTAGATTCCGCGAGGCTGTGGTCAAACAAAGTCTCTGGGCCACCATACGACACAGAGAGAACATTTGGCTGTTCGGCCGCATCGAGTTCCAGGAGGTAATTAGCAAGATCCTCGAAGAAAGAGAACGTTTCACCACCAGTTGAGTAGTACTTGTTAGGGATCTCGCTGGTGATAACGGCTGCATACTGAGTGTCCAAGTTACCCTCGACACCATAATCTCTGACATCCGTCGGGCACGAGCCGCCGAGAACGGAGACGCACTCAAAGGTATGGTCGGCGTTATCCTGCACAGCCCAGTTTTTCATGAAATAGAGAGATCGTACATGCTCGCTGTTTCTCCTTGGAAACCAGCAGTGCCCATGATTCCGCTGGTCAAATTCCGGACGTCACCGAATCCGTATATCTGGGCCAGATCGCTTGGGACGGTCTGGGCGAGGGCAATGGAAGTCTTATTAACTGGGGCCGTCGGCTTGAGGGGATCAAGCCCAAAAAAGGTTGTAGGCTGGATCACGTCGATGTGCCCAACAAGAGCCTCCGGAACATGAACAGAGAGGGCCCGTGACGCTCTTTCACCAGTGTTCATGTTGGTGTAAGAGTTATAGTTGGTACGCAAGAGCGCTTCAGCCCGACTGATCGTGGTGTTGACCTTGACTGCATTGCCGCGGCTATTGAAAGTAACACCATCAGCCAAGCTGTGGTCACTAAGCCATTGTAGTAGTAGATCTTTAGACTCCGACTTAGGTGCGACTATAGCATCAATCTGCTCCAGTGTCATATGCTTGCCATACTGGGCATGACCGGGGGTAGCAATCTATATAATATCAGCGTTCTATCCCATAACAGCGCAAACAGCGCATCACTCTCCCAGCGGCCAGTGCCCGAAGAACGGGCGAGACGTCAGGTGGCCGTTTCCCTAAATTGCTGAGGGAGAGTCGACGTACGTTCAATGCCAGCTCCTGAAACTGTGCAACGTTCTGCTTGGCGAGATTGAATCGAAGTTCAATAATCTCATCCTGCGCGGCCGGACCGTCCATAGCCCAGCCTTTAGGGGCAGACTTGACCGACGCAAAAAGATACATGGGCATGTCTGCTGGCAATGCCAAAGCAGAAGCAGCAACCGCCAAAATGGCGGGCAGTTTGGTTAGGATAAACATGTCGACTACGAACCTTGGTTCATAAGAGGCCTAAGAACATAACAGATGATAGATACAACGTGGGCTAAGGCGATATTTTATCTTCACGACCATTCCCAGAATGATACTCTCATAATGGGGTCATGAAGATGCGAGAATCGGCCCAGTGGAATATTCCGCGCGATTTCTTAAACACCTTACGGATTAGGGAATTATCTAAAGGTCGTTTCCCTAATGAAGCAGAGCCGAATATCTATGAATAGGGGAATAAACACGATATACGGCACGTTGCTAGCGTTTATCTACCTACCCGACTGGTATTGTAGATGTTGGGAAGGCAGGGGAAAGTTGCCATTGACTCCATCTGTGGGGTACCCTGTCATCTAGTCTGCATTGCTTCTATGTTAGAGTTATTAGCGGCCTGTAACGTAACAGTTACTGTCGTAAAGTGAGCGGGGAGACTAGTTGCGAGCATTGTTGCCCGTTGGTCCGTGTAAGACGCTCTGATTTAATTGTCACGCCTAGCAATTACAGGCACTTTATCACGACCGAATCTCAGAGTAGCAGAAACTTGGTTCTCGTCACTCTGGACTTAGAGATAGCTGATATTATTTAGAGTAATTTTTTGCATCGATGCTCTCGTTGTGAGCGAGGTTCGATTCTAAACGGGGGCTAAAAGTAGAATCATTCTAATTGATGCCGTTAAACAATCCGCTTGGGGTTAGGTGACATGCAGCTGCATCCGTATAATCCATCTTGTCATAGTCATTGATTTCTATTAATAGAAACGTTACGAGCCCAGAAAGTCGGATCTTCGGAACGGGGACTCGGAGTTATTGCGAAGGAATCAAGCATCATGATAAAGACAGTCTATGTATCACCTTAAATAGGGAGGGTAGCCCTGAAGAATACCTTATGCGGCTACGAATATTCGATTCCCGTGCGGCAACTCTTTGATAATGATAAGTATTGTTGCTGACATAACTCTCACTAACTTTAAACATCTTGATATACCTAGGTACTCTAGTGATGCTAACAGATTCATAATCGGAATGTAATAAATTCAAGAACAACGAGAGGAGTGACAAGTCATCAGAGGTTAATTCACCAAGTATACAGCATCTCTATAACTCTGCTCGTGGGCTCTAAAGGGCGCGGGCGGCGGACTAAGACAGATTTTATTTACTCTTTTTGGAGTGGGCGTCGCCGCGGAGCGCATGCCCCCCGGAAGTTAAGGGATTTAAAAGATGGCTAAACTTGTGGTTCTCGGTGCGCGCAAGCAACGCTGGCACCGAAGGTGACTCTAAATATGTAATAGATGTGGATACGGCCACCCAGGCTGCATCTACGGCCACTCCAGGTGGGCCGTACAATACAACCAACACCCTACGCCACGATCGCCGCATCTCCACCTCCCTATGTCCGCCTACGTCCTCATTTAAACAGGCAACAGACGTACCATACTCACCCAACAATCTAAAATTTTTGCTATCAATCATATTTACTCGTGAAAATGGTTTCCGAGTTCATCAGATCAAGTTCTCAGAAAGAGAAATTCATCGCTTCATTGCTCAGAGACTATTACGGGAGAGAGGTAAAGGAGCTAGTCATACCTTTGAAATCCATCTCTTACCGGGAAAAAGGTGCTCGGCTTTCCACAAACTGGGGTGGGATTCAAACAACTTTGTTTACCGAGTTCGCACTTATCGAAGGAACCCGAGCTAAGTTCAACAATGAGCAGCCTCCTCAGCAGCAACCTAGGACGACAGTACTGCCTTCGAGCACGAACGAGGTCGTAGCCCCGCTTGGGAGCCATACGAGGATTGGAAATTCTAGAAAACCCTGCGCCAGGATGTATATGAGCCTCTGAGCAAGTGTCTGTTAATGTTCGCAGGAGTAGAAACAGTTAGGATTGGAGTGGAAGGCAAGGGGGTCAGTCTTAGAGACTAGAGAAAAGGTGCATACATATATATATGATAATAGAGTATCTCTGGCTTCTTTCAACAAATGATCTGCTTTTTTTGAAACACAGAATATTATTGAGCTATCATTGGCAAAGGAAATCCAAAACCTCAGACTATAGACGAACATCCATCGAAATCCGTCCTAGCCTTTTCTTTTGGTTAGTTCGTTCTCTAGAGCTTGAAGTACATTTTCCAACATATAGGTAGGTCTATTAATCCAAGACTCATTGGCCAGAACCTAGTACTATGGCGGTTGGTACAGCAGCATACCTAAGAATACTTAGCTACGTTGGAGATCCCATTGATATAATTCTTTAACCTACGTCATAATGGCAAGGATAAGTTTGTACTTGGATGCATTCGTCGTCAAGACCATGAAAAGCGACGTGGCTGTAATAAAGATGCCCGATGCCGCCACCTTGCCAGAACTCCGAGATATGCTGAGCAGAAGCACTATATGGAAGATAAGCCAAGCGGGTGTAGCGATAGCAATGAAGACCCTGATCGTCAGCGTCAACCGCGATGGTTGCAAGAGATGGATGTTGTCGTCATTTGCGACATCCTGCACGCTCGTAAGCCTAGGAACTCAGATATTCAGAATGCGCACAAAAGAACTGATGGATATAGTAATTCGGCGTTTCTCCGCTTCTTTCTATCGCTCAACAGATGAAATATTGTAGATACCTCTTTATAACGCATCTAGATGGGCACGGATTAGTGCAAGGTTCATTAGGAATAGTGACAATTATGCCCTTACGAGATTCCCAATCTTCGGGAATGTTCGAAGTCCCAGTTCCAGGAGGATTTCTAAGTAGGCCCTTTCATTTTGCTCTTTTTCTAAATTGACGTAGTCGGCCTCATTGCGGATTTGATGGTAACAGCCGCTCTCTGACCGTACCAGAGGTTTCGTTCCATCAAACCAGTTCTCTATACTTTCAAGATGTCTGCTTTGGGCTTGAGGTAAGCACTTCGTCTGATGGAATCGCTGTATGGCCTCATCTGCAGTGAAATTATTAGGACGTAGGTAGGAGGGATAAGAGGACGGGGTGAGGGAGCAGCGCAGAAGTTCTTGGTAGAAGAGGAGGGGGGGGGGGGGGGGGTGGCAGATGATAAACAGCGAGACCAACTGACCATAGATAGAGAGTTTCGAGTGTATCTGTTGCATAATCCTTCTCCGTTCAAGATTTGAGTCATGACGCCGACTCGAGAGATTGAGACTGATGGGTTCCGTATCGTCACACTCGTGTAGTTGATCTTGGAGTTCGGCTAGCTCATCTTGTAGTTCCAGTATGCTCCTCATATGGAGGTAGTCAAATCGCTTCACTACAGTGAATTCTTTGGCCAAAAGAAGAAAGGCAGCGAGCCTCGGATAGCCTTTTCCATATTGTTCCACTTCTTTCATATCAGCGACACATCCATGCTTAATTTCCGAAAGGCATACTTAGGGGGGAGGACTGACATTTCTCCTTGTTCGTACCCTTAGTAGTCATATCTGCTAAGTTCCTGTTAATTACTGGTAAATCAACCTGCCATGAGGTGAATTGAAGGCATTAGTGTCACGGCTTTGAATGGCATTAATAAAGTGTCGGTATCGGACGCTTTCAATACCGAGATGAGGCAGCAGTGAGCACTGCCAGGTGGCTAAGCTTGTGCGACGTCAAAGTGCATGATGGCGGTGCCTAATCCTCCACCGGTAACCCCGCGATTCTAGTCAGAAACTTCTTACCTACTCTCCCCAGATGCTGCATCTGTTCGTAGTCTTTGAATTCACGACAGCGTGGATCCCTCTCGTCTAAATCCTGATCATTCCTTGCTGAACAATGACTACTACCTCAAATTCGTCTCGCTTCGGCGACAGCGAAGGTCAACAAGCGAAAGCCACTCGTAATGAACCGGAAGACGCGGTGGATGATATTGTAGGGCACTCACACCCCTTCTGTACGTTTCTAGCTTATCGCAGGGGCTAATTTACCTCGCTGAAGACAATGGAGGTTGAGGGAGACGATGGTAGAGCCTACGTCGTGAAATACAGCAATACTGCATCGGTTTGTGCTCGAGCATAATTGAGAAATGCGGGGTTATTGTTAACCATAATGCAGTTTCCCCTGGAAATTGGCGATACGGTTTGGGTAAAGAAACCTGGTTACCGGGCTCCGCTAGGCGAGTTCCGTATTGTCAAGGCTCACCCACAGAATATGTTCGAGTTGGTGGTCAAAAGCACCGGTGTTGCTCACTCGGAACTGGTAGAAGGGCGATACATTATGCGCACCTAACGAGTAGCGGCCATTGTAACTACGTACCTCAACGCTATATAGGCATTTGTCAACGATAACTTGCCATCTCATGCGTTACTCTAGATCGGCCACTAGGATGCACATTCACTAAGCATAGAAGCAAGACCCATTGAATTTCTATCTGTTGAGTGCACCCTTCCCCGTAAATTCCTCCATTGTCAAGCATCAGATATCTGACATGTCTGACGGTGAGGACCCTAAGGGGTCCGATAGTAGGATGTCAAATGCGCTTTGTGTCGTTGCCTGCGTTGGCCAGTGAGACAGCCAGTTCTCGGGAGACATAGCATCTCTTTTAATATCTAGCACGGATCTAATTGGTAGTTTTTCGTCACATATGAAGAAATTTTCATCTAGCGGAGATAGGAGGCCTTCTGGGATGACTTCTCCGAGACTCCCAGGCCACACCCCTCTTGTATGGCCCGACTGGAGTAAGGTGCTCACTTGTTCCGCCATGCCCATTCGACATGCCGGATGAAGTTCTGTGATGCCGCGAAAGAGATCGTCGCCTCTTGCAGCGTGCCAATGCAACAATTCAGATGCTACTCTCATGGCTGCTGACTTTCTCTCCGCGGATACCAAGTCAAACTTGGATGGATGATCGACTTCCATCATGCCGAGAACTCGCGCCTGCGCACAAACAATTTAAAGAGGGAATATCTCTTGGCTTCCTTGCTTGAAAAGAATACTGGCATCAGCCTGCGCATCCAGGAGTAGTTGGACACCATCGGCGTGAAGCCAACAGGCAGCCTCTTGGATAAGGGTCATGCCTACCTCTTCTGGGGAATTTACATGCCAGTTAAAGCGTTCCTTAGCTAGCAAGTATCGGAAAGTATTGATCATACCCATCCTGTGGGTTTGGGGATACCTGAAATGCCAGAGGCAAGCATGCAATGATATCTTCAGTGCCTGCACGTACACAGCTTCGCCGTATTCATGTTTAAGTAATAGCTCAAGAAGATTCCACTGCGAGCGGCCGATTATGATACATTCCAGAGGTGATAATCATAGGCTTGTTTCTTGCGCCAGCATATCGGCGCCATATTGTACTAGCAAAGACATCATCTCTGGTGACGCTTGCGTCGTAAGGCAGTGGTGGAGCAGCATCATTAGTGTTAAATTCGATGTACACGCATTCAGCCCCTTTTTGAGGAGGGCCTCTACTCCGATCATAGAGTCAGAACTTATGGCGTCACCCATGAAACTGTTATGCTCCCCACATGGGGTCTCCAGCTCCTCGACCGTGTAGCAACCAGCTAGATCATCAATTGTATCGCGCCATGCTGAATTATGCCCGCATTTTTCAAGAGCCACCCCCAGAGGAGGTAGTGAATATAATAACGCTTGCTTATGTCGGATATAAGAGTCGGGAGAGACAGAAACAACTGCTCTAGCAAGATCAAAGTCGTCCAGAGCCACAATTATACATAGAATAGTATGGAGATGACTTGACCCATCCTCGTTGAATCCTATCAGGTCATACTCGTGCCACAATTGAACAGTGCGTCGCATCGCTTCTCCTCTCTCTAACCTGTGAGCTATCCAGTGCTCGTAGGGGTTGTACAGAGTTTGAAGTCTCGTGAGATCTTGGAGCTCTTCTTCCTGTGGCTCAAAGTTCGGCAAGAGATCCTCCAAGATCTCCCAAAAGAAGCGAGCCATAGCCATATGTAGATAATTTCGCCCTATAGGGGCAAAATGTGGTAATAAGGAGCGCACCAATGGGAGATTCCGGGTAGCTATCGCCCATTGTAGAACTGTTCCTGAAAGGACAATCCCATGCATGTTCCAATTCAATAGGCCTTTCGAGGGGGATTCCACCTGAGCACCGTGCTGTACTAGTAGAGCAATCGCATCGACGACGTCACTGGAGCAGAAGAATATCGCAAGATGACACGGCGTAATGTCGTGGAAGCTCGAAGCCAGGGCTGGTATACCTGCGTGTAACAGTAATCGCAATGTTGAAAGATTTCCACCTAAACAAGCATAATGAAGTGCATTGAAACCAAGAGCAGAAAGTGTTTAAACATCGCCTACCGCCAAAAGTTGTGTCAAGAGTTCATCAGCCCTAAGCCAAGCGGCAAGGTGCACGATGCTTATTCATCAAAGGTATCATAACTAAAGAGAGAGACGGTGAACTTCACGCTCCGAGTGTTTAAGGAATCCGGTCCAGGAAGGGGTGATGACTGCCGGGCGCGTTCTAGGACGAAATTGTTATGATGATGGATTCTCTTGATGAGGAACGATTCTGCTGGTTCTCCAGATGAATCAAAATCAATGCCTTCAGCCATGGGAATTTCTTTGCCGGAATCCTCTCCAAGGGCGTCGCAGATTCGGTGGTACCATAGTTCGGCTCGCCGGTATTTCAGAGCGGCAGCTTGGCGTAGCCAGAACAACATTTGGATGTTGCCATAAACGCCGCCAAATCTAATACTCAAACATTCTGACACCATCATTGCAGTATGACCCCGGACGTCAACCGGTACCTGTTCGCTCCTGTCTAGGGACATAAGTTCTGATACAATTTGGGAGCGAACGGAGCGAGGAATGTCCTCAAGGATATCCTTGCTTGTCATAATTCCATAGTCACGTAGCTAGATTCCGGGAACCATATCGGTAACTAATCCCAATGTTCAAAATGACGCCAACATACATCAAACAATGAGTGGTTCGTAGTCCAGGAAGATAGTGATCCGCCAAACAGATCGTCCAGATCAAAGTCAGAGAAAGTTATAGAATCGTCTCGGTCATTTGTACTAATTAATTAGTAAGTAATCCATTCAGAAAAGTAAGTACATCATACCTAGTCTCTAAGAAGCACCCCAAGCTATCTACAACACATGCAATTGGTTTGCGGCGCTCCGGTATGTCTCTCAGGCAGCATTTAAAAACATTGATCAAAAGAACATATGACCCGTCACTAAGACGCAGGGTACCCAGAAAGTCGAGACTGAGTTGAAGAAGTTGATCAAGAGGTAGATTGTTTAGAAAATCCTCGATACAGTCAACCTGTGGCTCTCCAGTGTAGGGTGCAGACCAGGAGTCCTTGACATATGGATGACCACCTTTGAGTATTTCCCAGGCTAAGAGCCCGAAGGAATATACGTCGGTGAGCACAGCAGTTTGTATGGTAAATTGCTGCTGCCCGTAGACTTTACCATGCCTCCCGAGTTCAGGGGCATTCAGCAGACGCGTGCCTAATGGACACTCGAGCTGCGCCGAGGGATTGCCGTGGGGAGCGATTACTGATTGCCCAAAGTCAGCGAGTTTCACCACCCATTCTTGTAAGCCACCACCGGTAAATACCAGGGCGTTCTGCGTTTTCACATCGCCATGGCAGATCCCTAAATCATGCAGTGCACCTAGGCCGTTTGCTGCTTGAGCAATCAGCTTCATATGGTCTTGTACTGATAGATTATAGTCCTGAGCATCAAGAAACGACTTTAATGATCCCAATTCTGAGTACTCCATGACAAGGGCGAGGAAGAGGTCACCACTACGATCTTCCATACATATGCCTAATATAGTGACTAAATTAGACCGAGAACTCGAAGCTCGAGTGCTACCTGGTTCAGATGCTTGACAAACTCGTCTCCATTACGGCGGTCAATAGATGATTGCGGTGTTAATCGGTTTGCTTGACGGCAACGAGCCGTGTCGAAAACTTGTTATCTTCCAGGACCTGAGTCTTTCCCACTTCAATTGACCCGTATCTACCTCTTCCCGCCACGGTTATTTCCAAATGTTCATACTGCAGTTCGGTCGCGCGATAGACTCTAAGTTGGTCGATGTGTAGCGCTGCAAAAAGGTCTAGTACGGTTGAGGGCTTTCTTGGCAGGCTGCGCGTCGGCGCCTCCTCGATTGACGTAGACCAGAATGAGAGGGACATGTCGAGGATCAGGCTCAGGGGTTAACTTTCGAGTACTGAGAGTTGAAAGTGAAGTCTGGCTGCATTTTCAGAGGCGACGGTGTAGCGAAGAAGCAGGAAAGATTAATAAGGGTGTGGCTGTGACGGAATGATGGACGCTGATTCTGTGAAGCGACTGACAAGAAATAGAGTAATTAACAGAGATTTGAACGCAAAACTGCACAAGTAGCTGTGTCGTCTTTCCCCTCGCCTAGTTATTGGTCATGTCACACAAAGCTTTCGGCAAAAGCAATGAATCATGATAAGCCTAGTTCTAGGTTAATAGCAGCCAAAACTAGGAAAGCCTATTGAAAGTGCAATAATATGTTATACCTGCTAAGGTCCATATGACTCTCCAATTGGAAAGCTTCTAACGCCGTAGGAAACCTAAGCTTATATAATTACAAGTGTAGACGTAGGCATATACAGCTATGTTAGTATTCCTACTTATGAAGTCCGGCGATGCCTTAGAGCAACGAGAAAGGTGCTTAATTATTTATTGAAGTTATAAATATTCAAATAGCTTTTGATTATACTTTTTATAAATTATTATTATAATTGTCACGGAACTATTAGGGACCAGAGATGAGACTATATATATAGGGGATAGGATAGACTAAAGGGCCAAAGTTAGAACTTCCCTCCTTGTGCAATATCACAAGGGCTTTATTGGGCTTGGAAGAATGACTTCAATTGAATAATAATCTTCAAGGTCTTGACTAGGTCCTTGGATCTACTCCTTCGGGCCTGACCCAACTTGGCTTGACCTGACTCTATATACAGAGACTCCTAAGATGACTAACCTCCATAGTTATACGAAGTGTCTCAAACAAGCGAGGGCTGAATAGCTTCGTGTTCCATACTTAATAAGACATGCGAGAATACGAAGGTGTACAGAGGTGCATAGCCGGAGGTGTTCACCGAGGCCGGCATAAACAGCGTACAGGTGTCACCTACGTGTAACATGCAATAACAATAAGTCTACATTGGAATAGCAGATGGGCAGTGCTGTGACAATAATTACTTAAACTTTAATTCTTATAATAAATAAATAAATGTTTACACCGCCAGAATGCCGCTTCCTATGTGTGAACGCCTCCTGAATGATGGACAACCAGCTCTAAATGAGTTCATTCAGCCCATGCCCACCAATGACCCCCACTACACACTGCATCAAGAGAGGTTCACCGTAGGTATAAAACACCGCCTCGTTTCTCTAAGTTTTTGTTCATCAATGTTACTTAGTGCTAAGGCCTTTCCACTATCCCTTGAAACTTTCTTCATCCACTACCTTGGTCCTCTGCGAAGCCATCCTCACCGCAATTATGGTCGTCGATGTTGTGGAACACTCCACAACTGATTTCAACTCCCTTTTCGACTTTGGCGATGACTTGCCCATCTTCGATAGCCTCGGAGGCGACGATCTCGCCAAAGGCACCATTGAAAGACCTCTTCCGTCGCCATAAAATCGAGAACACCCTCAGCCAGGCACTACTGCACAAGCATTCGCTACTTTAAGATGAAGAGCGACTCGTCGATGTTAGGGGAACGCCAACCCGTTGTGTTTTTAAGATTGGGCAGCTTTCAGTTTAGGGACTAAGTCCCGACCACCACCAGCCCCGTTCCTCTCGAATTTCTGTAAAGCACAACGACATAAGACTGGCAGGTAACCCCAACCCCAACCCCAATCCCCACCCATGTACAGTTGTTGGTCGAATTCTCGAATATGCTCATGACGCTCAAGGCCGACAAGGTCCTTAGTCCGTGCCACTAGCTCGGCGACGGATACCCTCGAGGTATCGAATTTACCGTTGGCCGCAGTAATATAAATCGGACGCCCGACAAAGTAAGTTACTTTCAAGATCTTTCCGGGGCCGAACATCTCTAGGCTGAGCTGCTTCCCTCCGCCAGCACGCGCGAGGCCGTCGGTTTTACACTGATGACTTCATCCAACGCCGCTGTAGATGCAATTGTTTCAAGAACGAGGAGCACAATCACCCCCATGGCTACACTGTTGGGCCCTGAGTGGGTTGGATGATGAAGGAATACCGTGTAGTTTTAATCCTGGGCTCGCTTGTGATAGCGGACGCCTTTTTATATTACTGCCCCAGATTATGAATTGGAGGTGTCCAATCGCACGATGCCATGGCTTTGTGAATGTCAATACGACTCGCAGCAGTGAACCACCAGTATCTACTAGGCTCGTCTTCACGGGACAAGACTCGGTAGTAATCTATGGCGATGCCGCCGTCCTGGATGGCCCTTTCCCTGACACACTCAAGATAGAAATCGCGGTCCTGTTTCATCTGCTTGGTGTTACGCCTCGTAAAGCCTTGGCCATCTACCCCTGGCTCGTGGGTGAGGAAGCGTGGGTACACGGCCGCGAACTGAAGCGGGAGCATTTCTGCCCAGCCAAGGTCGATGATACTGCCACGGGCGTATATTAGCTTTGTTTCTCACGGGGCCTGGGACTTCTGCTTACCTCTGAACAGTGAAATCGTCGTCGACTATGATGTTGTTTTCCGAGAGATCGCCGTGAACCAGTATATGAGGCGCGTCGTCAAGCTCGCGCATCCAGTATGCCGGTATGAGTTTCTTCTGCTGCTCACACTCGGCGACCGTGCCTCCACGGAGCTCGTTGGCCTTGGCACGGATTATCTTGCGGTCAATCTTGGATGTGATCCAGTCGAGTGCACTTCTCCCTAGGGCTGCTATTAGAACGGATAGTGGAAGAAGGGTCAATAAACATACCGGCCTGACGGATCCCGAGTAAGTCGAGGCTCGCATTGGCAATGGCACGGAGCACACGCTTGCGATCGCGCTCAGCGGCCGGGTTGGCGTCGGACCATTTCAAGGGAATGCCATCTGCCCAGCCGAGCGCTAGGTAAGGCGTATGCAGCGAATTGTCCAGTGTATGATCATAAGCAATAAGCTGTTGAAAGAGATCTACCTGCGCAGCACCGATACGGCGACGGAAGTCCGCCTCCTGCTCAAGCCGAAGACCAACATAAGGACCAGTTGGGTTCCGAGGGATGCGAACACAGATTCGTCGTGATTTTGCTTTGTTCTCTAAAGCATAGACGACATACTCTCCGTCAGTAAAGGGGTTGTTCTCGGTGTCAAGGATGAAATGGCACGTCGAGCCGACTAGATTTTCCGCCAGTATGCGGATAGCCGCGGGGTCCAACATCGATGACACAGCTTCACTTGTACTGGGCTTCAGCGCGTAAGTCAGAATTATAAGAGGCTGTGCGGATTCTGTCGCATCTAGTTTTGGGTGTAACGACTACCCAATTGATTCTGGTCGTGACTCAGCGTTCACGAGAAGCTGAGCCCAAAAATGCACAGCCGCCACTCAACTAGCCACACAGGAAGGGGATTTAGGTATCTGCACCAGCCAGTGATCATATCAAGCACTTCACACTTTTTGTGCCTAGCTAGCTTTTCGAATTGCATTTCAAAAGCCTTGAGGCCTACCTTTTCTCTGGGTTTCCCAAAGCACAGGCTATTCCAGAGCGCATTATAGCGAGTAAAAAGCAGTGCCAGAACATGCGAGAGAGGATCAGGCACGGACGCGGCGCACGACCCCGACAAGATTGCAGTAGACCCAACTACTTTCCTTTTAGAATGGTTGGCTATCCCATTGCAAGACGGTTGACTTATTGCATAGGTACTCCTATAGTGTGCATTTGTACACATTGTGAAATAGAGAGCGCGGACTCATCTGAAGGTGTAAATGGGGATCCATGGCGAAGCGATGAGAAGACAACCACTTTAATGCCTTCAATGCTAGAATACCAGGTATGAAAAATCCGGGGGAGGTTGGGAGTTTCGGCCTTTCCTCGCCAGGACGTGCGTCTACTTAACGACATGATACACATTTCGTTACGCTTATATTAAATCTTGTACTAAGCAAATTCATCTCGCATAAGTTCTACCTCGCTTGGATGGTCATCTTATCTTTCGATCTTTCAACAAACAAAAGCCTTAACGACCTAGTAGAATAGACTTGATGTTTTACTATCATTATAAAGTTAACAAGCCGCCCCTATAATTAATTACTTGGCCTTTTTCTTTATCGGCCAACTCTTGTGTGCTATAACATTATTTTGTATTTGATTTTACATACCAACATGGCATACCAAAAGGCTATTAGAGCGCAAACAGCCACGTGCCGTTGGTCACCGGATCAAGACGTCCTGGAAGAGAGACAGGCAAGTCAGAGTCAGAGCAAGAGCAGCGAACGTTTGGCATGTGAAGAAGCCCAGGCACGCTAAACCCAGCACGCTACTAGCAATAGGCTACTGGCTATGGCCAATAAGAAGCTGCGATTCCTGCCTCGGCGCATAGTGGAGAAGGCCCTGACATCAGCGTTGCCGTTAGCGCAGACTGGGGAAGAGGACCGCTACAGCAACCGCTAAACGTGCACTGTCATGTAATGCCATGGGCCGCAAACATGCGCCAACCAAGCTGAGCAAGTTCCGAGGTCCAAGGTGAGAGAGAGCCTGGATGACAGCTTTGTCATGGTTCGCATCATTCCTCCTCTTCCTTGAACATTACTTAGAATTACCGTACAACTTCTTACCGGCTTCCCATACTATACATTGACTAAGTCGACCTCCACTTTCAAAGAGAAAGAACACATTCTCCGTTACAATATCCGCGGATCTGAGTCTACCTATCCCCGTTGTATTTGTGGGCCAACCTCGATGGTATAAAGTTGAACAAGATGGGTGGTGAGTTCTTACTCTTTCCTCTCGCCACGTTCTCCTATTCCTAATATCCTTATACCCTTCTTTTCTCTCTAGTCTCTTCATCGTTTGTCGGAAACGAAGCAGCAAGACCATCTAAGGCGAGACCTCAGCATTAACACAACTTCAAAATGTCAGCCGTAGATAGATTGTCGCAAATCTCGAGCCATATCACTGGCTCCAAGTCCGCGCGCGACAAGATCCTCCAGAAGAACCCCGATGATGTACGTAATTCCTCGACAGCCGACCCGGTCGCCCTTCTCCGAAACTCACCAATCGCTATAACCAACACATGATGGGACATTGTCAAGCTAATAACGGCGTTGCTCTTCTAGATCGTGGTAACAGCATGCCTGCGCACAGCCTTCACCAAGGGTGGCAAGGGTGCCTTTAAGGACACAGCGGCGGCAGACTTGATGGCTGGGGCTTTGAAGGGAATACTCACACGTTCCAATATCGACCCCTCTCTAGTAGAAGATGTCTGCGTGGGCGAAGTCCTGGCACCTGGCGGCGGTGCTACAGAAATGCGTGCCGCTGCTCTCGTTGCCGGGCTTCCCGAGACCACAGCTGTGCGCACTCTTAACCGCCAATGCTCCTCCGGCCTCCAGGCCTGTGTCGACGTTGCCAATCAGATCAAGGCTGGCATGATCGAGGTCGGTATTGGCGCTGGTGTCGAGAGTATGAGCTTACACTACGGGTACGTTACACTTTTTCGAGTTCATATCCCCCCAGGCAAAATGAATCAGCTGCGCTCTGCGCTATCCTGGCCCCTTAGACGCATTAGAAACTGCGGACGCTAACATCATCGTCACAGTCCCTCTGCCGTATCAGAGTTCTCCGAATTGCTCGACTCCCACCCCGAGGCCAAGAACTGCAAAGTAGGAATGGGTAACCTGTCCGAACAGATGGCCAAGGACCGCAACATCAGCCGCGCCGACCAGGACGCCTTCGCGGCCTCTTCCTACCAGAAGGCGCTCAAGGCACAACAAGCCGGTCTCTTTGACGAGGAAATCCTCCCCTTGACTGTGAAGGTCGAGGACCTGGAATCGGGCGAGAAGCGCGAGGTTACCGTGAAGAAGGACGAGGGCGTGCGCCCCGGCATCACAGCCGAGTCCCTCGGCAAGATAAAACCCGCCTTCGCCAAAGACGGCAGCATCCACGCTGGCAACGCATCACAAATCAGCGACGGCGCGGCCGCTGTGTTGATGATGAAGCGGAGCACGGCCGAGCGCCTAGGGCAGACGATCCTGGGCAAGTTCGTCGCCGCCTCTGTGGTCGGCGTCAAGCCCTTGCTCATGGGCATTGGGCCCTGGAAGGCCATCCCCAAGGTCTTTGAGCTCACGGGCTTGACCAAGGACGATGTGGATATCTTCGAGATCAACGAGGCCTTTGCCTCGCAGTGCTTGTGGTGCGCCAATGAGCTTGGTCTTCCCTATGAGAAGATCAACCCTAAAGGCGGCGCTATTGCTTTCGGCCACCCCCTCGGCTGCACAGGTGCTAGGCAAGTCAGCACGCTGTTATATGAGCTGAAGAGGCGTGGTGAGAAGATCGGTGTCACGAGTATGTGCGTTGGTACCGGTATGGGTATGGCGGCTGTGTGGGTTGCTGAATAAATGGAGGCCATGTATTATAAATAAATAGATGCATCTTGTAGGAGTAGCGCACTGAAATGAGATTACGATCCATTGAAGTCAACAACTGATGACTTGCCAACGCCTGTTCATGTGTCAATACATCAATTTCGCCGTACTTGTGCGCGCAATACAGATTCGAACGAGTAAAAATATATGGATGTGATTTGAAAACGATATATCTTTTCTATATGCGTAACTATTGCTACTCACCCACTCCAGCGAACAATTTGGTGCATAGCATACACAGTCCCCAAGACGATCAGTTCTTTTAACGTTTGTGTCTAAATATTTTTATACATTGCCCAAGCTAGATGACGCTTATTTTCCCCATCGGGTTATTTACAGCTTCTCGGTATCGCATCTTTCGATTAACATCTCCTTTCATCGGAAGCCAACTAACCCCCTTTCCCTTCCCCTTGACCCCTACCTTGACCTTGACCTTCACCCTTTGGCATTTAAGCACTCGCAGGCTTCGGCGAGAAATCCTCGACCCGGTCCCCAACGCTCTTGGCGTTCGCCATCTCGACGAGCCGGAACCCGACGACGAGATCCATTAGCCCTAGGCCAACGCTCTTGTAGATTACGTTGCCGGATGTGAGCCAGCGCGCGAGGTGGTCGTTGCGCTTCTTGTCGCCGTCTGCGTGGCTGGTGGAGTGTTTATGTTTGTGTTTGTGCTCGTGGGAGTGGTTATTTTTGGTATCGTTATTGTTGTTGTTGTGGTGGTGGTGATGGGGGTTTAGGATGGAGGGTAGACTGCTTAGGAAACCGCCTGAGGAGGAGTCTGCTGTGCCACCGCTGCTGTTGGTGCGCGATGGACTGTGTGAGGAAGATCGCTTGCTGCTGCTTATTGCTGAGGCCGTGGAGCCCATGTCGAGCTTGTCGAAGGAGTCGGTGACGGAGTCTGTGTCGGCCGTGGACTGCTGCGAAGATATATCTTCTTCTATGGCTAGGCGTCTGATCATGATGAGTTCTCCTAGTCTGGATTTGCTTGTTAGTTTAGAATAAAATGGGTGTTTCTATGCTAAGTAGAGACATGATAAGAATGGAAAAGGGCCAGTGAGTTAGTTAAACTTACTCCACGAGTTGCTTCGGCCCTAACTCGGCATCAATGAGCTCACCAGCCTCACTCAGCGCGCCATCGAGCGAATCGACGACGATGACGCCGCCCTCGGTAGCATGCTTATGGTAGTGCAAATGCCCCTTCTCATGCGTCTTGGTCGCCTGCGTGAGCAAGTCCCGCGGCAGCTCGCGCATATCCTTCGAGTAGCTCCCGATAGCGACCACCAATCTCCCTTTCTTCCTGCCCTCGCGGCTCGTCAGGATGCCCGCGTCGAAGAGCGCCGTGGTGCTCGGGGTGCAGCAGTAGATGACGTCGGCGTCGCGGATGTGCTCCTTCCGCAGCCGCTCGTACTCGCCGTAGCCCGGCGTGAGCAGGCTGAACTGCGCCTGGTCCCACCCCTCGCGCTCTTTGACTTCTAAGGGCACGGCGTAGAATTTCTTGAGGATGCTCCGTGCGTTGTCACTGAACTGCCGGTTGATGATGTTCACCGTCCGGATCGTGCTGCCACGCAGCAGCAGGGCGAGACGGATGTGCCAGTACGCTTGTAAACCCGAGCCGAAGACTGTTATTGTGCGCACCGTGGCGCGCTTCGTCAGGAGGCAGGAGGACGCCAGCGCCGTGCGGAACGCCGTGAGCGTTTGCGCGTGTAGGAAGCCCACGGGGTTGCCTTCGGGGGAGTACAGCGTCAGGGACCCCGTGGGCCGGATCGTGGGGAGCGAGGGGTTGCCAGGAGGCGAGGAAACCGTCACAACTATACACGCGAAAGCAGACTGTGGTTAGCGGTCGCCCATACAAAATACGTGTGTGTATATAAGATCTCGGCTCGGTATGTTTCCTTCCGTATTGGGAACCTGAAATACCCGGCGATGTTTCGGAAATTGACTCCAATGTAGAACAGACTAGCCTTTGACAGCATTTCCCGCCGGACTGCAAGAGGGCATGTACATTGTCGTCGCTCCGGTTTGCTCCGAATAAGTGGATGTCCGCGCCGGCTGGTTATATAAGCTCGTGGCCACGCTCTGCGTCCCCGTCGAGTACTCGTGGAGCGCCGTCTTCAGCTCATCTTGGAAGCTCTCGACCTCTTCGCGCGTGAGGTTGTCGAGCAAAGCGGCGATGACCCCGTCTGATAGTATGGCGAGGGACATCGGTGTATGTTGCTTTCCTTTCTGCTCTTTTGGCTTTCTTCGCTCAAGCTAGAGTCGAATGATCGAGAGGGGCGTGGTATGTTATGTTTTCGGCAGATCGCGGGATCATGGAGTTGGTGATTCTGTGATCACAGCTCGAGAGAGGAGATTTCGACGATGATGTATCCGTCCACGACAGTCATCTAAGAAACTAGAGGCGGTCATTGTGAAAGAAGGGAGGCTGACAGCTGCTCTCTCCAGGCTAAGGGTCAGGTTAGTTGGTCCCGAGCCCCACGAGTTTCGAAAGCCAAGAAAGATATTTGAAGCTACCTGCCTACCTATCTACCCCGCGAATCCCCGCCGCTGGGAAATCTGAAAATCCCTTGGTGGGTATTGCTCAACGTCACGAATTGAGGCTACTATCATGACGTGAGATGGCGGGGAATATGTTCCGAACTCAGGAACTACTCACGACGCCGCTATCGAATCGTCACCTTTAACGGTCACGCGGTGAAGGCAATTGACTTCAATGAAGGCCAAGAATCGAAGTTTGAGAATGATTCTGAATATATGAGCATGTTCCTTTTTCCCGCCCTGGTATTCGATCACAAGAAACCCTAGCATGTATAAACAAAATGGCACCTTTGGATGGCACCGACCCATCGAGATTGCCTCATCCGCCAAGCCAAAGGCTGTAAATCTCACGATTTCCCCCGACCCATGTCATCCGATTCGCATCCCAAGCTCCAAAGCTCCAACCTGCTCGACGCCATTCTGTCAAGTCAAGCGACTAAGGCAGGCAGTAGTCTGCAAATATATATGTATATGTATACCGACGTGTTGAAAGCGCCGCAGAATCCCACCATGACCTTCCCAAAATAAGAATAAGAAGAGGAATATCACAAAATCATCGTCATCATATCGTTCCTTTACCGCACATGCATGCTGGCGCCGTCGCTCCTAAAGACAAGCATGCCGTGATTCCCCCGAACAACATCGGCGCCGTTGGTCGCGCGCTTAGCGCCGCCCTTGGCCGTGCCGAACCCGAGGTCGCGAATCCGTCCCGAGCCGATGTCGAACAGCGTGCTGTGCACCTGCAGGCCCCTGTCGCGGACGGCCTCCTGGATCGTCATGTTGGCCATGAGGATCTTGACGCCGGCCTCGACGTTGAGCTCGGCGAGACGCACGACGCGCGCCTCCTCGTCCGCGATGGCCGCGAGTTCATCCCTGTGGGCGTTGCGGAGCGCCTTGAGCGGCGTCAGCCAGGTGTCTAAGACACCACCCACGCGCTGGTCGCCCAGGGCCGCGGCCGCGCCGCCGCAGGCCGAGTGCCCGCAGAGCACGACGTGCTTCACCTTCAGCTGGTCGACGGCGTACTCGCTGACGGCGCTGGTGTTGATGTCGGTCGGCGAGATGATGTTGGCGATGTTGCGGTGCACGAAGACGTCGCCGGGCTGCAGGCCCAGGATGACCGTCTCAGGACAGCGCGAGTCGGAACAGCCAAGCCATACTACAGGTGACGGGATCGGATGTTAGTCACTCTGTACGCCCACTCAAGTGTTTGTTGCCGGGCGGACATATTCGCCAATGTCTCGCCGATGCGACTTTCCGAGACATGTGTATCGCAGAGAAAGAGGAGAGCCGATACTTCTAATCGAACTATCGTGGGGATTCGGATAAGAAAGAGATAGTGGATGTACTTACGGATCTCTGGCGACTGTCCTGTCGCTAACCTCGGGAAGAAGTCAGGGTTCTGGTGAGCTTTGTATCCGGCCCAAGCCTGGTTGGAGCTCAGCGCATAAACGAAGGAGTCCTCTACGATACCCATGGTAAGTGATGCACTCCGCGACTTTGGATGGGAAACTTCAGGTTTTCTCGAGGGTATATAGGGGGGAAGGGGACATAGAGCTGGCTAACCCTCGTTTGGTTGGGGAATATTGGATGTCGTGTTCTTGGCGTCCTACGCTCGGGACACGGAGCCTTGCCGGGGGTAACGAAGAGAGCTTCTCATTAACTCACGATAGTGGGGCATTTTAAGAGTGTTGTTGCTTGGGTTGTTTAGAGAAGTATCAAGTTCTTTCTTTCTTGGAATTGACTCTCTCCACAGCTGCGAGCGGACAGACAATGGGGTGTTAGAGCCAACAACAGCTTATGGTGAGCGATTAACCCCGGGGGAAATCGGCAAGCTCCTGCGTGCTGATGTCCGGTGAATACCGAGGACTAATTGATCTGTAGGATGTCCGGCTCGTACGTTTTATGTATAGATCGATAGCGTCCCCCTCTCTTAGAGTCGGTTTATTGCGGAAATGCCTCAAACACCGCTGAGCCCTGGCGGCCTACTTCGGACTTGGGAGGGGGGCAATGGGATGGTGGCGCTAGACTGAAGTGAAGCTTATCTGGTAACGAGTAACGAGGTTTGTTTAAGTGTCCTGCTCTTAAACAATGCTTGTTTAACGTCGTACCAGTGATGGATGATGCAGGTTTTCGGCGTGCCACTTCTTCTGCTTCTGCAGGGTGGAAAGGAGCTTCAAGCTGGACACCTCACGGAGGGGGGATGGATATAAAGGCGGTGTCCAGCAGGAGGGATGAGACATGGTATCTAGGATCGTTGTCTCCGCGCCGCACTCCGACGCCGTATCTATCTATCTGTATGTATGTATGGTAATCTAATATCCGGCGGGCCGGGTTTGTATCTCGAGGTAACGCATACACCCATCCATGTCCCATATAGCCCATGGTAACACGGGCTGTCAAGGATGAAACGTATCAGAGGCGCCCATACGGGATGACGCGAGATTCTGGGGAGGGGATGAATAATACCACAACACCTACTAGCCTACAGTATACATACGCGCGCTACTCCGTATCAATCGGGAAGACCTGCCCAATGTAGTAGATATGCAGCCAACATTCCATGGACCATCTGGATCTTGCAAGTAAATATCTCATTGTGCGCCTAGGGGGGGAGTTGCATACATGACCGTTGTCGAAAGCTCCTCTTGGTGGTCTGGGTACAATGGTTAAGATTGGGTCGACCGCCAATCAACCTTGCGAGTATTTGGAAAGCTGTGCAGCCCGCATGCTCCATGTACACGCTGGGACTCATATCATACAGGGCCAAGAATCCTACTAATTACCCGAACCGGCTTGAAAGATCACGGTATCAGGAACTAATGCAGGCGAATGCCTGGGGAAATCCCAGGCGGGAGAGAGCCCCGACCCCCGAGCGGTCTGTCTAAGCTTTAGGATCGGCACAAACGTTGAAACAAGGCTGGGTATATCTGTTTTAGGGCGTTTAAGATCTTATCTGGGCATTATAATATTGTAAAGCGATAGGCCTGCTCAGCCTCAGTCTCTCACCTTGGCTCTTGGCTTGAGCGATTTATACGCTCTCTATTCTATACATAAAACACTTGTTTTATTTCGATTCGTAAGTTGATGATTTAACTTAATTTTCATTTTAGAGGCACATCTAAGTATTTACTATGAGGCCGCGTCGACAAGAGATGGCGCCCGCTGATTGTTAATAAGCCAATACCTAGGTAAGTACGTGGCGGAATGATAGGTTATCGACAAAGGGCTCTGTGTTGACAGATCTCGGCCATTTAATGTCAATTTCACTTTGACTTGTCATTCATAGGCTCTCCAGAGGATGGAATTGTGATGTTCAAATTCACAAATTGGTATTCCATTTTGCCTCCTCCAACGCCGAAACCGTGCAAAGCTAACTCCTAACCCTTTTCGTGACTCAATGCAAAGGCTTAGATCTTGATGGCTTGCTCAAGAGCCTTCTTCTTCTTCTCGGTGCGCTTGTTGGCCTTCTCACCCATGATACCACCACCCCACACCTTGCGGGAAGCCTCAGTGTTGGCTAGGTAGCCCTCCTTGATAGCGCTGATGACCTTGGAGAGCTCGGTCTTGTCCTCGGAGCGGACCTCGGTAAGGGCGAGGACGGCGGCGGTCTTCTTGTGGACGACCGTGCCGAGTCTAGCCTTGCCCTTCACGATAGCGTATGGCACACCGAACTTGCGGCAAAGAGCCGGCAGGAAGATGACCAGCTCAATAGGGTCAACATCGTTGGGGATCAAGACCAGAGAGGTCTTCTTGTTCTCAATCAAACCAACAACGTGGTTGAGACCGTACTTGACAGTGTAGGGCTTCTTGCTAACGTCCTCCTTCTTGCCACCATCCTTGACAGCGGTGGCCTCCTTGACCAAACGCTCCTTCTTCTCTGTAAAGACAAGTTAGAAAAGAGATCCGTAGGGCATGTAAAAAGATCTTGGGCGTGATGGACACTTACCAGCCTTAGTCTCGGGTCTGTACTTGTTGAGGAGCTTGAAAAGCTGGGCAGCGGTGTTACGGTCGAGGGTCGACTGGAACTGGGCGAGCGCAGGGGGGACCTTCAGGCGCTGCTGGAGGACCTTGCGCTGACGTTGAAGGCGGACATACTCGGGCCACTTCACCATGCGCGAGAGGTTGCGCTTGGGCTGGATATCCTGGCCGATACCGAAGTTGCGGGGGCGCTTCTCGATGAGGGGGTTCTTGCAATCGGCCGTCAGTACATGGAGACGGGTATGGTAGATTGGGAGAGTGTGGATAGTCAATTACTTACCTTGGGGGCCTTCTTGGAGCTCTTGCTCGAGCCGAAGGGGGCGGGCGCCGCCTTCTTTCCGCTAGCTTTGGGGGCCTGGTCATGGAGAAAGAAGAAATCAGTTCATGTGCTCCATTTACTGAGATCTTGCTTGAACTCTAAAGAGACAGGTCAGGCGTGGCATTTCCAGCGCACGACGAGACCTGCTCAAGCCATTTCTTCACCTGCGTCCGAAGACAGCGAGGCGGAATTTGCATTCGCGAAGTGGTGATTCTTCGAGGCTCGTTCAAGTGCCAGAGCACGTCGGAATGGGCGTTGAGGAGCTTACCATGGTTAGTAAATTGGTCGTGAGGTCGGGTGGTGAAGAAAGCGACCGCGTTGATCGGGATGGAGAGGAAAGAGACAATCCAGAAAATGTCCAGGCTGTAGAAATCTAGTATCGTAATTTTGTGTGGGCTGGGAAATTATCGGCAAACCTGTGCTGGCCCCGCCGCAGATGGAACTAGGCCTTCTGTGGTCTAGCGCCATCTGCCCCTCGTCGGAACCTTAAGACCGACCTGAATTCGTGACTCTTAGGCAAGGCAAGCATTGCGATTCAAGAATCGTCTCATCTTCAAAAAATTTTGATATCCCAGCTACACTCACTGTAATTTACGACTTAAGTTTCTATATATCTGTACTACGACTACGTTCTGTCCTCATATTATAGGTCCTTCGTCGCCAGATTACCATACTCTTTGGCACTAACACTACGACCAAAGAATGCCCCCGGCACTTTGTGGCAACTGTAAGACTCAGCGAGCTCTGATAAAACGGCCAAAAAATCACGCGAAGCTTTGCAAGGCTTGTTTTATTCAGGTATTTGAGGATGAAGTTCATCATACCATCACTTCGTCTCAGTTGTTTTTCCGTGGCGAAAAGGTAGCCATCGGTGCGTCGGGGGGTAAAGACTCAACTGTTCTAGCTTCAGTACTCAAGACTCTTAACGAGAGATATGATTACGGGCTTGATCTGGTGCTCCTGAGTATCGACGAGGGCATCAAAGGTTACCGTGATGACTCTCTTGAGACCGTCAAGAGAAACGCGGTGCAGTACGATATGTCTTTAAAGATCGTTGGTTACGACGAGCTTTATGGCTGGACCATGGATCAAGTTGTTGAGACTATCGGGAAGAAGGGCAACTGCACATACTGCGGCGTATTCCGCCGGCAGGCGCTGGATCGAGGAGCCAAAATGCTCGGCATCAAACATGTTGTCACAGGACACAATGCCGACGACGTAGCTGAGACTATCCTTATGAACTTGTTGCGCGGAGATTTGCCACGTCTGTCGCGCAGCACAAGCATCGTCACAGGTAGCAATACGAGCGAAGTCAAACGAAGCAAGCCTCTGAAATACGCTTACGAGAAAGAAATTGTGCTATACGCACACCACAAAAAGCTGGATTACTTTAGTACAGAGTGCATCTACAGCCCGGAAGCTTTCCGCGGCAGCGCAAGAGCCCTCATAAAAAATCTAGAAAGGGTTCGGCCCAGCGCCATCTTGGACGTTGTTCGAAGCGGCGAGGATATGGCCAGGTTGGTGCCAGGTGCCATGCCAGATAATTGCAATTGCAACGGGAAGACGTCGTCATCGCAGCCCACTGAAGAAGAGAACGATATTGGGGGATGTGGTTCAGCAAGTGGACGAGCCGGTGGTGGGGAGATGGCAGCTATGGAGAAACAACTGAAAGCAAATCATGCTGCCGAGGAAGCTGGATTGGAAACAGAGATTACAAGCAGCCAGTCTGACCATCCTCGCTCTAGCGGCCCAAGGTCGAACAAAGATCCAAAGAACATGCTTCCTAACAGCAAGCAGCAAAAACTGGGTACTTGCGAGAGATGTGGTTATATATCTAGCCAGAGACTCTGCCAAGCTTGCATGCTTTTGGACGGTTTAAACAGGAACCGGCCTGAGATTGTCATATAGAGATTGCGGTTTGCGTCGAAGCATCATAGAAAGGGCATGTAAAACTAGATAGATGATACCCATGGATTGCGCATCCACGTTGTTGATGATTCATATGATGCTTGTATGTGTAATACTTTACAGAGATGCCTGTATTCGTTCGCCTCGTCGCCTACACCTATGCGATCCGCTTCTCCAGCTGGTTCGTGCCTATGTTAGCCCAGATATCCATTACATCGGTCATGTTTCAAGACGTACTCTCCAAGGGTTATTCAATTCGTAGCCTGCAGGTGCTAATGGGGTGTCGCTTTGCCCTCGTAATAGTCCCGTCAATCGTCGGTCCCGGTCCATCACTATAATTCGGCGGTCAGTCTAGCTGGGGAGATCCAAGTATATGGTCGAGGTTCGTACTTTGCTACGCATGTGGTTAGCATCTGGCCTAGAAATTATAATGCTTGAGAACTTACTCTATCCCATTGATCGATGGATCTGCGCGGTCGCTTGTGACCGTTCTGCCAATGTCTCAATTTCGACAAACCCGCGCCCGTCGCGCCAAACATCTGTACAATCTTAGTAATCTAGACATGCTTTGGCGTCAATTGCGTTCGGAGGCTCACGGCGAGAACGATTCCATAGGGAATCAAGGCTTCGAAAGGAACAGGCATTGTGATCGATAGTGGCCGGTAATTGAGGCGGGCTTCAATTGGAGAAAGGGTCGAGCGGCGTTGTGCCCAGGGGCCGGTAGAGTTGGGCGCTCACAGTTGTTCAGCCGTCTTAGGGAGCAAGCTGGATGATGAACTCGCTCTAGTGAAGCATGAGGTCAATTGAGTGAAGGAACACTGGACTTTGGCAAACACCAATCAAAAGTGAAGCTACTTGGGTACTTGGCCAAGTACTCAACCTTAGTGGTCCAAGCTTCTCAGCAGCCTCTAGAGTCTAGCCCCACGAAACGGGCCACCTAAAAAAACGGTTAACGCACACCTACACTAATACCTCACACATCTATTTTTTGACCAAAATAATCCCAAAAAATTAGAAAAATCAAAAATATAGCAGATCGCGAAAAGAGAATAGACCTAGTAGTAGCTGCAGTCAAAGATGGAATGTTTTAAAGGGTAACGCAGCCCAGAGACCCCTTTTAATAGCGTTTATTAGTTATCAACAGAAGTAATACCTATATTAACAGCTTTTTTATATATAAGGCTAAGGCTAACAAAGTGGACTTAATATTTTTACCGTCTTATAGCTTTCACTTTAACTAACTAGCTGACCTAAGGGTTTTTTTAGCTATAAAAATGTATTTTTAAGAAAAAATTACCCCTTTAGCCCATTTTACTATTATAGCACCTTATATTAAGCGACCGGTTTTGCAGTATTATAAGAAAGCCTGGGAAAAGGGTTTAATAAGCTAGAATATTAGGGCTAGCTTTAAAAAAGCTGGAATATAGCTACCAGACTAAATAAAACCCCTTATTATCGGCAGCAAAGGCCGACCTACTACTCTAGACCCCTTTTTGCAACCAAGGCTTTTTAAACCTGATAAAAGGGTTTAAACTACTTTAAAAGGGTTTTAAAACCTTTAAAAACAAGTATTAAACCTATAAACTAAATATAAAAGCATTTATAACCTAATAGCTTTATTTAAAAAGGCTGGTAAAGCACTTAATTAACTAGTTAGTAAAGTAATTATTTTAAAATAAAAGGTTAAAGACCTTAAGGGCTAACTTAAAACCTTGTAGTTAAAACGTTAAAAACGAGTAAAAAAAGACCTAAACGACCCGTTTTACTCGATAAAAGCTATTAAAAGGGCTAAGGCGGCTGCTAAAGACCTAGACTATAGCTAAAGGCCAAACCTATTACTAAAAACTAAGCTAAAAGCTAAGCCACTACTAGCAAAAGCACTAAGCGGTTAATTAATAGAAAATAATATATAGAGCTAAATAAAGGATATAATATATATATTTAGCTTAAATGATAAAATATAGACCTATTTAGTGATGTGTTATATTGGTTTGCGATTAAACGCTGTTTTTGGGATTAGGGTGGCCCGTTTCAGGGGGGTGGCCCGTTTCGTGGGGCCAGACTCTAAGATACTGTAGGTTTTACCATCCCGAATCAGAATGGGAATCCAACCTGAGCCACGCCGCTTTTAGCCTGAGCCTAAGCCTGAGCCTGAGCCCTGTCCTAGGCAAGATCCACTTTTCATAGTCTGATATGAATAAAAATCAGCATAATCTCCAATACACGTACTTACCATAATTGCACAAAAACCAAGACCGTTTATTGTAAAACGGATTCCAGTATGTATTACAGGATAGTCCGTTTGAGCGACTTCCTAAACGCGAGCGCAAGCGCAAGCTATTACTACCCCACCTGCCATCAATCTATCTACGCCGACAACGCCGTCCGCATCGCTAGAATCACATGCGCCGCCCACACTAACGTCCTGTCGCGCTACTTGCCCGATCTTGTTTCTGATCGCCGGCCATGTCTTCTCGACCCTTCCATTTTCTGGCCCTGCGGTCTACCGGGCGAGGATTAATGAAGATGGACAGCATGTCCCGATGACGGTTGGACTGCTATATACTAGGTGCCGTTTTATTAAGGTAGACTTTTTTAACGGCCCTATGATCTAGGTACTATGCCTCTACGCCGATCATATCTAGAAGATCGTTTAGTAAGAGTGCTTGCGGTAAGTACCTACCTTTTTTTCACACCGGAAGTGCTGTAATAGTATCCTAATCAACCGTATATAGTACTAAATGCCTAAAACACCTAGCTCCCTCTGAGACTCTAATGTCAGCCTTGCTTGATACTATAGACCGTAAGTCTCGTGGTGCTTCTGTTGCCTAACTGGATCGAATACTAAGAACAGCCACAGAGATAGAAGCCCTCGCTACCCACTTTACATTTTAATATACGAGATGGGTCCCGAGGCGAACAATCAAGCCCTCGAGGCGTTTGAGAAAGAAAGGGGATGTATAGCGATCGAAATCTGCGTAGTAGCACAGATAAGACGAAAAGAAGTTTTTAACTAGTACGGCCTAGTCGGTCACCTTTTACACTAAAACTCACCATTTTGTAATAATTATAATAAATTAATAAAAATAGCTATAAAAGTCTACTTTAAAGTTTTACATTTAAAAATAGTATAAATTTTTTATATTTAATAATATTATTTATTTTACCTTCTTATATAAGGTGAGGTAACT
>NPFG01000338.1:0-43196 GCA_002288965.1 Xylaria sp. MSU_SB201401
CTATTTTTGTTAATTTATTATAATTATTGCAAGATGGTGAGTTTTGGTGTAAAAGGTGGCCGACTAGGCCGGGTGGCCGGTTGGGTGGGCAGGGGCTCTAAGTCTGCGGGAGCCCCTCATTCGGGCACGCGACCCCGCTCCTGGGTTCACACCATTTGCTAATCCTTGGCGATTTTAGAGCCTCTAAACGAAGCATACAGAGCGTTGTTTCGAGAGAGGCTCATGAATGCATCCGACGTCCTCAATACCCGGTTCACTCGGCAAGAACGTCGAGATAGAGTGAGTTGCTCGTAATGACTGGGCAGAAGTATGATTATTTCCAGTATACATATCGTAAGATATACATCTACGCGTAAAACCCTAGGTCTAGTTCTGCTACAGCCAGAGACTTGGAAATGAGTTTTTGATCTTAACGAGCGTTTCTTCTCTACCACTAGACTCTAGCTCCGGAGATGACGTCGGAAGCTTGCTTCAGTTTTTGACAATCACTGTGACCATATGTGACTACGAATTATTAAGAGCAATAGTTTTTGCGATAAGTCAAACGTTATTGTTGTCCGCCACTTAGCGTTCCTCTCAGCGCAATTGAAGATGTGCCTCCCTGTTCCAACGTGTGGTGCCTTCCCGCAGGGCTCTACCATAAACACCCTTGATCGAGACGGGATTTAGTCAGCGGCTCCTTGCCGGTCAACATGGATATGGTTCGATCTCATGCATCCTTGTAAGAGTATGTTCATAACATTTGGATTTTTAGGTACACATGGTTTTTTGGGCTCCGAATACATTTCGGAGCCTTTCGGACGCCGCTTAGCAATACATTTTCTTCTCATGAACCTCGACTGCCGAACGCATGTCAGCAACCTTGATGCGACTTTACATGGGTCAAGCGAGTGACTAGGACTACCGCTCTTGGCACGCTGCCGATATGGATGCAGCATCAATCGGGGTTTATGGGGGCTTAGGAGCTACCTGGTTATTGCCTTACACATAATTGCATCTCGACAATATTTTTGAAGATCGAAAAAGACTAGCGTCTATATACTAAAGCTTTTTGAGCCAAGATAACCGTCTCCCGGATGTTGCAATCCCGTTTTAATAATTAGCTTGGAGAAGGCGTGCTAAAACGAACGGGAGGGGCTGCTGTATTGTAGACAATGAAGAATAGCTCGATTTTAAGAAATGAGTCCTTACACGTGATCATATGTCAATTGAATATATTGCGTAATTCCTCATCTGTGAGATTTGATGTTGGCTCTAACTTGATCACCCATTCTCAGCAGGCGTCGCTTTTCATTGGATACCAAAACGTCAGGGACTCAATATCCAAAAGCGCTCAGAATATCACACTTTTGGCTTCTCTTCTGCTGTGACATCATTTCCCTTCTGTTCGAGATGCTGCTTGCGGCCTTCCTCTTTCAGTTTTTCGTCGTCCGGTCGTGACAGCTCCACCTGGGGCATCAATCCAAATGCAAGGACAAATGCAAAGGACGCTAGTGACGCCCCGAGTATGAAGATCACTCGGAACGCATGTCGGTAAGCAGGGATCAGAACACTGCGCACATGCTCAGCTTCATCTGCGGGAAGCGAGCTCAAATAGGTCTGTGGGGCATTGAGCAGACTCTTCGCCGCCTCATCACTCAGAGAGAGCGTAGATAAAGCGCCTGAAACAATGTTGTTCCTTGAAACCATTGTTAATACGTCATACAATCTCTACTCACTAGAAGAGCCAAATAACTTACAGTAAAGTTGCGCAGATTGCTAAACCAAGAGTAGCCCCGAGATTCCGGACGAAACTGCGACGCGTTCATTTGTGTTAGCGCGCCCGGACTATTCACTTTGATTTGTATTTCGGTTTTGCAGGTAGATGCTTACTTTCGAAACGATGTAACAACAGCCATATCACGTCTCTCGACGCCAGCTTGCACCGCAATAAGCGCACTGCATCCGTCAGCATATTCCTCGGAGATAAGATGAAGGATGCCTACGGTTGAAGTGTATTGCCAACGCCTACACCTATCAAGATGCTGTATCCAATCGGCTTCCCGAGGCCAGAATTTTCATCGAGCGTGGACATCAGGCCGAGCCCAACAGCCCAAGCGAGCCATCCGAAGAGTACACATTCACGGTAACGGCCGACCCAGTGAACAATCAGCCCGGAGAGCGTGCTGCTAGCAGTCTGTATCAACGTGATGGGCAAGAGAAGAGCGCCAGCTTTTGTCGCTGAATATCCATATACGAGCTGATAGAAAGTAGGAATATAGTAGACTTGGACTACAAAATTCCAGCCGTTGATTGCCATCGTCAAACAAGCTCCATTGACGATTCGAGATTTGAATACATGGACTTTGCGTTGGGGTGTCAGCTAAGGTTCGCAGGAAACTAGAAAGAAAAGAGAATAGAAATCAGGAATAAGGGGATCTCACGGGGTATAAGGGGATATCTTGCGCCCTTCCACTGCCAGAGCACAAAGGCTACACTTAAGACGAAACCAACAATCAATGTCGCGATGACGTGGGCAGAATCCCACGGGTAATCAACCCCACCCCAGGTGAGTCCTAGCAAGAAAATCGTTGTACCGGCCAGTGTGAGAGCGATGCCAATGAAGTCAACAGCTTTGAGCTTCCTGGTTACCAGATCATTAGTCTAAGATGGACCTGGCAACCCAAAGATATCGATCTTTCTCTTACAGTTTCCAGTCACCCTTCACCTTCTTCAACGGCATGAAAAACACGACACATAAAGTGGTCAGAACCGTAAGTGGTAAGCTGAGCCGGAAAATGTTTCGCCAGCCATCCTTGGATGTCGACGACAGCGCACCACCGATGACAGGGCCAATACCGTTGGCTATCGCAACGACAGAACCCTATGAGACATTAAGATGAGTTTATCCCTGTATATTCTGATATCAATCTGGGGAGGTGAATCGTTACACTTACAAGAATGCCCTGATACTTGCCTCGCTCCCGTAACGGCACGACGTCACTCACAATGAGCTGAGCCACCGTCATTAAACCCCCGCCACCGATACCAGTAAGAGCCCGGAATACAATGAGCTGTGTTACAGTGTTCGCCAATGATGAGGCCAACGATCCGATGAAGAAGATGGCTAGGCCAATCAGCAGTATCACCTTGCGGGACCAGATATCCGATAGGCGTCCATAGAGGAGTTGACCTACGGTCGAGGTACTAGATATATGTTGGCGTCTCATCAAGGATCAGTTTGAAGGCTGTTCGTACATGAAGAATCCATTAGCTATCCAGGCAACCTGGTTCCCACCACCAAGAGCATCGGCGACAATTGTCAAACTAGCGGCAAGAGTCGTTTGATCTATGAGGGCTATCAAATCGACGCTAGCACATGCCAGGAAAATCTGGTCAAAGCATTCCTTTTAGTCTCTCTCCAAAGCTTATGACCAGCTCCTGGATCTGCTTACCGTTATGATTGTCTTCACGGGGACATAGTTGGTTTGCTCATTAAACTGATGAGTCGGAGTTGACTTGGGAGCATCTGTGGGTGCCACAGCGCTGCTCTCGGCGGCGATTACAAGAGGTGAGGGTTCTCCCTCACTGGAAGTCTTGTCCATTTGGGTACTTAAGAGATGGTAATCGTATAGTGAGATTCCAGAAGAGCAGCTATCCGAGCACAGAAAATCTGAGAATCAGACACCAACCAACAGTATGTGCTGTTTATTCTGAGCCTGGGTAGAGCAGCTGGGTGGTTGTCTATGTCGTTGAATGCGGAGAAGAGAGAACCTTGCTGAATGAATTCATCTCGGCGCGATGATCCTGTCACGGCCTCTCCACCCCTTCGCAGAGTGTGACCTCCGATCCTAATTACCGCCGGAAAAAATGATGTTAAATTCGCCTATTTTCGTATGACCGGAAACAAAGAATCGGTGAAGCGAGTACCCTTGTAGCACTCACTCCCCAGCATATTATCAAATAGTGCAGTCGATTCTTGCTGCACTATACAAGAGTAAGTAAGTCGATGGGGAGGTCCAATGTCTTGGCTATGCAGCTAACACTGTGCCTATCATGCAAACGTAACATGAGCGAAACTTTGTACCCTAGTTACCCCTTACTAAGTTATAGTACATCTCGATAGATGAATATCCTCTCCCACAGATGTATAGGACAAAATCGTAGATGAGATGCCCCAGTCTAGGAAGCTCGAGCATGACTGGCGGACACATCGAAAATATTACTAATTCGATCTGCATGCAGGGAACACGTGGGGTCCTGATGGTAAGGTTCTAGCCAGACCGTCCACAGTAAGCCACCCGCTCCCATCAACTGCCAAAAGCAACCGAGTGCACATATGAAGAATATGGATAGAAGCTTACGCAAGATATACTAGAAACGGTTTGTAGTACTGAAATAAGGTGAACAAGGTGGGTGTTGTGTATGGCATGTTTCAATGAGCCGAGTGGATCGATTGGAGCTCTACACTGTGACGATCACAGACCGGTCGGCCGGGATACTGTGGTACGAGCTGTAAGTGCTCTTCTAGGACTGAGGTGATATTGACCGGATATACATTGACGTAGTCTCTTATATAAACTATCCATCGGCTTTCTTATCTGCTCAATTCCTCCCATTTCACCGCCATTCTACAGTCACAACCAATACCCAGGTCATATCGGCAACGTCGAAATATGACAGACAATAACTTCTTAAACGTTTATAAGGGGCAAGATGCCGTCCAGCAGTATTTTGACCCAGACTCATCACCACCTCTACCTCTTGTAGAGCTCCCACCATGCCTCAACCCGTACCATCAAGATGGTGTCCATATCTATGCCAAGTTGATGAGTATGCATGCAGCAAACAACGTTAAATGCATGCCAGGTAAGCCAGAAAGGATTATCACAGTCTTTCATGGTGCCCTCTACTTACCGTCCTGACTACTTAGCGATGAATCTACTAGAGAAGGGAGTGATACCGGGGAAAACAAATACTATAGTCGAGTACAGCTCCGGTTCAACAGTCATCTCCATGTCATTAGTTGCCCGAGCACTTTATGGCATAACAGATGTCCGGGCTTTTCTGTCGAATAAGACGAGTGATGCCAAGCTTAAGCTCATGAGGTTTTTCGGCCTCAATTTGTAAGATAGCTTCCAGGCCGAAGATAGGGACTAGATACATACTGACTTCTCTCACCAGGACCCTTTTCGGTGGCCCTTCTCAGCCAGAGCCAGTCGACGAGCGTGGCGGAATCCGCGCAGCTGAGAGACTAGCTCAGCAAGCTGAAGGCACCATAAACCCTAACCAATATGAGAATGACGACGTAAGACACCCTCATGCACAGAATCATTCGATATTTATGTAACTAAACGAACCCCTCTCAGAACTGGAAGTCACACGTTAGGTGGACCGGGCCTCAAATTCTGAAGCAGGTAAGTACTAATTCTTCTACCTAGGAGCCTGCCAAGCTCACACGATATTAGTTACCCGAAATCACTTTAATATGTGCTGGTATGGGGACATCAGGTAAGCTACTCAGCGTTCCTACTTCACGCCACGCGATTCTTGAAACTCATCCTATTTAGGCACAATCACCGGCCTTGGCACGTACTTCAAGGCTGCTAAACCCTCAGTATTTCGCCTAGGGTGAGGAAAATCTAACAAAGCCTTCATCGCATCAAACATGGACTAACAGGGAACAGTGTCGTTACGGCTGCGGGTGATCGAGTTCCTGGGCCACGGTCTTATGCTCTACTAGCCCCTGTAGAATTTCCATGGAAGGAGGCAACTGATCACATAGAACACGTCGGATCTTATGACTCATTCTCCCTATCGCTAGATCTCTGTCGCCAAGGGATCATCTGCGGCCCTTCATCTGGTTTCAACTTAAAGGGTCTGTTCCAATACCTCGAGAAATGCAAGGCGAACGGAACGTTGAATGAGCTTGCTGGTCCCGACAACGGCATTCATTGTGTCTTCTTGTGTTGCGATCTACCCTATCAATACATCGATGAATACTACGACAAACTAGAAGAAGCAAAGTTTCCCCCAATTAAGAACCAGGTATTCATTCCCTGATTGACATTCCTCATGATTGTATTCTGGCGCGTGCTAAATTGTCATTAGGAGCTTACAAAGGTTGACAAATATCGTTACGACGAAGCCTGGGAGCGAAACTGTTTCGACGTCCTCCAAGACTACTTCGAGGTCCCGGACATGTTCACACTGCTACGCAGGATTCGTTCTTCCGCCAATCTCTCCCTCCAGGACATCCTTATTCCAAAGCCCGATGTTTCCATTATTGATCTGCGGCAACCCTCGGACTTCCACGCCTATCAGGTTCCAGGGTCAACAAGTGTACCAATTGCACTGCCTTCAAATCGAAGCCCTTTCTCAGATCCGGCAGTGATGACGGCTGTATGGACGCAATTAGAGGAAACGTTTAGTTCGCCTGACGCGGATCTATTACATATGCTTCAAGATAAGAGGATACTTGTGATCTGTTACGATGGCGACACTTCGAGAGTCGCTACGAGTGTGCTAAGGGCAAAGGGATACGCTGCGGATAGTATAAGAGGTGGCTTCTCTAACTTTTCTCTCCTAGAACAGACAAGTGAGCCGGACGTCAGCACATACTTGAAAGAAGGAGTTCACGAGGTCGCCGTTGAATTGAAGAGCTGATAGGGCCTTCGAGAATTGTCTGTTAATATTCATCTGCTTGCAGAGCTGAGACACCGGATTCAATATTCTTGGTTTTCTGTATATAAAAAGAAAGAATTGGGTAAATACTCGAGAGCGCTACTTGAATCTGTCTATCATCTTGCTGGACTTAAACCCGCTTCGGTTAATGACCCTCGCTGCCTGAAGTGTTGAGTCTTGAACGGGCGGACCGATGGGCCTTGTTCTCTGACATCTCTTGCGGACGCTTACGCAACCGAGCCAGCCTATCAAGGACACCGTTTATTCTAAGTAAACAATTTTGAAGCAATTGGCCTCGAGTCGCATTCATTAGCAACAGCACATACTATCTAGCGACCATGGTTATTTCCCTATCATGCATCCTTTCCCTTTTATCTAGACTCAGAAGCATGTTACACGAACAAAAATCACACGCTATTCCTATGTCGAATACTTTTAATGCTTCTTCCCCTGACAATCCATCACCTACTTCACCCGGCGTCCCAATGCCTCATCTAAGCTCGATCCGCAGCCCCTATCAACCGACAGCAGCCCCATATCCCTCGCTCGGTCTGCTTACCACTAACACATCCCATATCATCATCATCATGACAGCAAACAGGAAACCACTAGGACGCAAGCGATTCGATACCTAAGTTCACAGGCTGACAAGACGGGTTCTGCGGCGCAGCGCCTTCATATCCAGATACCCATGCCAGAGAGCGGTACCAGTAGCCGCCAGTCCACTGGTAGCAGATATGGAAGTTGGAGATATTCCTGGGCGTCTCGGGAATAGGGATGGTCGCGTTCCAGGTGGTGTCGTCATGCTGCAGACCCATGAAGAACAGACCTGTTTCTTCATTAAGGGAGATGGGGGTTCCATCATCCGAGCCGGGTGGGATGAGGGCTAGATTGACCTTTAATGGAGAGTTAGAATCGGAGATTTCAGCTGCGCGCGCGCATGTGAAGCCCCAGCGAACCACGTCCTCAATACAAAAGGATGATAAAAGAAAAGGTCAGGCATTAGGTAATGAAGGCAGGGAAACATACGTTACTCGCATAACTAGGATAAAGCTGCAAGAACGAAGGGAGCTTAACCAAGCTCCCGTCCCCGCCCTGGTACGAGAACTCGTAGCTGATACTGCCCGGGTAGGTGTACGTCTCGTCGTACGTGTAATTGTACGAGAACTCGTACACGGATCCCTGGACGGCATTCGTGCCCTCGGAGTAGCAGAGGCCCTGGGTCGCTGCGCCTGCGTGGCACGCGAAGATATACCCTGATTAATGATGGACTCGTTAGCTTTTCTCTGTAATATCAGTCTCATAAATTTTGTGAGTTTGAGACATGTGAGAACATAGTATGGGTTAAGTGTTTAGTTACAGCGGCGTGTAGGGGTGTTGGCGGAACGCACCATCGCAATTCGAGTTCCCCTTGGGCGTGACGCGGAGCGCGAAGGGCCCGACGACCTTGGACTCGGCGGCCGCAGTTGTGGCTAGCGTGGCAATTATGCTTAAGAATGATGAGAGCTTCATGTCGAACAATCCTTTTTCTACGTGTTCTGATGGGGGGGCACGAGATGAGATGGCCCTTATCTAAGGTGAGGGGCAGGCGTGATCCAGGAGGACGCGGACAGATTTATATGCCTCTGGATCTGCGCTGTGTCCTAAAGATATGGTCAGTAAGTTTTACTCAATTCGTCAAAACTGACGGTGTATCACAGGCATCTGATATCAGGCGAGCACAGCGCATCTTCATGGAGTGACGAGCATCGTGTTTTTCTCACTAGCAAGCTTGCGCGTCCATATCCTGATGTTCCGAACTTCCTTAAAGGTACCAGATGTCGAGTCATCTCGAGTCTCGCGTCAAGTCTCACATCGGCACTTCGTGTAGTTATTGCGATCATACTCGGGGAGTACGATGGCGTATTTGAGTCAATGGGTAGTCGGGATGTATAATGAAGCTACTCTGGTGGTACGGCTACGCGACGTTACAATTCTGCTCCATAGTCGATCCTAGATAGCCACGGCATGCTCTCGGTAGCGATGTGAAAAGGCCCTTAATCTCGAACGATGTGTCTCACGCCGTAACACGGAGCATTGGAATTACTATATCCCAAATCTCAGTTTCATAGAAGCCCGAGGAACAGGTATCAGGGGAGAGTCTGGTCAAAGAGTTATAGAGAAGTGTAAAGAGAATAAAAAACATGTCTAGGTTTAGAGGAATAACTTATCGTTGATGAGGATAAGGGCATATAGGGTGTTTAATGACCAAGTGACTCGAGCCATATCCCGCCTTGGTCGCTTTAGCTACAGAGTTTCTATGAGAGTATCATCTTGCTAAGCGTTCGGCGCAACTGGTCACGCAATCGGTCATTTAATGGACAGTGTGCGACGCGCTACTTGGTGTGACTGTCGTATAAACGGTGTCTTGCGACTGTAAGACGACATAACGGCGTACCGTGCGATGATAGAGAGGGCAAAGGGAATCATCAGGAGTAGAAGGAAAACATTAGATGGAATATTTTCAGTAGCGATCCATGGCGTCCATAAGCCCGGTTGGGTATAGGATGTGAAGAAGGTTCATACCTGAAGCACATGAACCAATGTAGATCATCTCTATCAGGATCGGCGAAGCCATAGATGCGTCCTACTATAGCAGATGTATAATTGTGTTAGGTCTATGGGGTACTCGTGATGGGTGATGTTAGATCAAAATCAGGACCGAGACTCGGCCGCTGCGAAAAGAAAGTGGTTGAATCAATACTATAATTTCACTATTTCATTGGTAGCATAAGTGACACGTTATCAAGTGAAAATCATCCCTCGTGTCCCACGGCCGTTACCCCCAACGCCTATCCTATGCAGTGACCAGAATCGAATCACTCCCAAAATGCGTCCAAAAAAACTATGAAGTGCTCGAGGGCCAATGACCGGATGTTGGACAAAACCCTCCCGGCTATAACCACTATATGCATGCAGATAGGATTTTATAGTATGAGGGGGTGTCTGCGTCTCCGCCTCATTGTTTTTTTGTCAAAGTCTTAAGACTCGAGTCTCCTCTTAACGGGCATGGCCATCACTGTTTTTGCCGAGCGTACTGTTGAGGCTCTCATCGTCGTCATGTGTCAGTTTCGTAGGATGTCCATCTTCGTCATCACTCATTAATCCTTCCAGTTCGAATTCATTTGCGTCGCGGATCGGAACGTTGCCACCTAGTCGGGGTCCGAGGCGACCAGTATCCGCGGGCTTATGAATAGAATCCCGATTGGCGTTGACATCGTAGAGATGAAGAAGCATCAATGTAAAGAGGAAGAGGAGGGAGGCGAGTGAGAAAAGGATAAGGATGTAGGCGATATGATCCATTCCTGAGTCTGCGACGAGCGCCATTTGCTCCTCGGTAGCACCCATGAACATGAAACCTGAGGCGAACAGTAGCTGTGACAGGAAGGTTAGATCGATCCATTACGGAAGAACGGGGTTACCTACGAAGACAGGAATGTACTGGAAGCTGTTGACCTCTCTGGCATCCTCGGAAGTAGGACGATCGCGTAGAACGAAAGACACCTCGATAATACGGGTCGCGCCGGCTGCCATGAGGGTGTAGCCGTATACCTTATGGACCTCGGCACTGACATGCATATGCTGGGGGTGGCCACCGAAGGCCCAGCCGGTGATTAAGATGATGAACCCAGGAATGACATTTCGCTTGGGGCGGCCGTCACGGTCCTTGCTGAGCCATATTCCAACCAATCCTGCGCACCACCAGATTATGCCCATCGTAGTATGCTGCCAGTCATTTTCAACCCACTCGGAGCCCCAGCGATGCTCGGTAAAGGTATTAACCACACCCCAAGCGGTGATGACAGCGCTGTCGAAGAACTCTTGCGATCGGCCGGTGCGCTTGAGCCATAGCTGTCCTACCAGTAGCAGGATCGTCAACAGAATACCGTAGGCTATGAAGGCACCTCCCATGATGAAGTGCGCAAGGCACTGGCCAACATGATCACCTTGACAGAAGCCGAGAGCGGTGATGCCACCAAAAATCATCTGCGTCCAAGCGAACACCGGCAACGCTTTTCCAATAATGCCATGCGCAAATTTAACAACGCGTCTGATCTTTCCAAAAACTCCCCTCTCGATGTGTAGTTTGAGATAGATGCCGATGAGAACCTGGGCGAATAGCATGAACGATATAGGCGTAGCAAACTTCGAGTGGACGTTGTCATGACGGAATTCGCGGCCGCCATGCATATGGCCCAGGGCGTACCCGAGGATCGCGAGAGCAGTACCCAGTACCTGTACAGGAACATGCCAACGATTTTTGACTATCTATACGCGCAGACATCGCATTAGAGCCCTGGAGGGTTGAACGACTGAACTAGAGAGCTTCCTTACCCCGAGAACCATGCCCACAGGGAAGATGACGCCCCAGGCGGCCATCTGAATGAAGATGTGTATCCATAGCGTTGTATCCTACGTTGAAAAGGTTAGATTCCGTGTCATCCGCTTTCAGCCAACCCCGCAGTTCCCGACTATTCGTGGGGAGTACACGTACGATAGGATCGATGGAAATAGCCATTCCTTCTTCGATATGCGACGAGTCGTGATCGTGTCCGGAAGCCATCGGTAAGGCGGCAGAGAGCAGCAAAAGCGCAGATAGAGACGACGGAAGTATCGGAGCCATCGTGGCTCTTCGCGAGAAGCGGCGCAACATTATAACTACAAAGATGGGACCGTTTCAGATCCGGCCCAGGTCATTCGATAGAGGGAACGGGCGCGTGCGCCAGAGTTAGACGAGCTCGACCCTGGACAAACGTGTCGCAGAAGTCGGTATGGGAATGTCGTCCGAAATGTGAGGCTACAGCCGACTATTGGAAACACAGCAGAGCAAGAGAGTACTCAAGCAACGGCCTCAGCCCCAGAAGGATGCGATCTTGTCGATTGGCGATCAGAGATATACTGTAGAACCCAAAGATGCGACGGGGATTAGCAGGGAAAGCTTTGGCTTGGCAGAGCAAGTAAATCAACAGCTGGTCTGTTGGGCTTACTTAGGTACTACTTAGGTAATCAAGTACGTTGCTAACATCTCGCTAGCGAGCAGAGATCCACTACGCTCCCCCGTCCTACAGCGCTCGAGTGCACTAGTGTTGTTGTTGGCAGAATTACATACAACCACCACCTTTCACCACGCCTCATTCCTGATGTGGAAGAAATCAGAGTGCCATATTCCTAGGCGACTGAAGAACCCTTCATTTCACTCATCATCACTCATTAGAAATTGAGGCCAAATGTTTTCGGACAGTGACCCCTCTAGGACTCCGTAGTCAATAATATGGGAGTGAGGGGTAGGCAGGCACCTTATACCCTTCGTGCGGCTGAGAATAGGGGTTTTATTTTTTTTAAAAAAAAAAAAAAAATCTTGCTCTTCTACCTCACCCACCCATTTTGTTCATCAAATAGTCGACCTGTTAACATGGAAGGTTTAGATGCTGCGACAGCATCTGCCATTGCAGCTCTTGTAGTTGCCATTGTTGCCTTAATAGTCGCTTTGGCACAGGCCACGCAGCAGTATTTCATCACGGGCCAGCTAATCAGGTTGTGTGATTCCGTTGTATATGGACCGATGCCTGGCCAGGGGCGGCGATTGTGGCAGTTCTCACAGTTTCGCTTTCGCGTCATCTATTCTATTCCGCAAATTAGTCTCGACGCCAAACTGTGGCCCAGTAGCAGCGATCTCATGAAATCATATGCAATCGGTCGACACAGGCTGCCATCCCTTGCAGACGAATATGACCCGGATGTCATCAGTTCGCATCGGTTCTCACCGCGTATGGCTTATTATTATATCAACCAAATCCCAAGGCATGTCAAAAAATGGAAGATTCTGAATTGGTTTCGTCGTAAGGGTAGGCGAGAGCCCAGCGCAAATTCGACCGACGATCTGTCCGAACGCAGCACATCTATAATTCCAGTGTGGGAGAGGTTCAGACAATCAATTCCGCTTCCTGGAGTGCTGCGCCGTCGCCGTCAGCCTAGTCCCACTTCAAGTTCTGCCGATAGTACTTACCAGTCACGCCTCGCAATCAGCAACCCGCCTCCGTTACACCAACATTTAGGATTGCCATCGGGTGTTATACGAAGATTTACTCGCAGCATCGATTCTCGGCAGTTGGACCCCCGTCGCAAGAGCCCCACTGTAGGGGAAGCCTCGTGGGTGTCATTCTGCCGTGCAATTGAGACTTCATGTCGGCAGTCTGTTAGGATCGATATGGTCAAATACGATGCGGACCGATGTCCAAGTGATCTGGTAACAGTTCCCATGCAGGTGTCTATGCGAGACGTAGTTATAATGGCATTAATGGCAGGGATGAATATTACTAGCGCCTCTTTCCGCGACAAATCTATATCAATGCAAGGAGCGGTAGGGACATTGACAAGTTCAAATCACACTATTCTCGGCCCAATTCTCCATTTCACTCCCCGCAACGTCGAGGATTCCTCTCCAAAAGTATTCGGAATCCGTATCCGGTCCAGCAATGGTAGAATTAACCGCTTTTGGATAGAGAGGACCTGGGATTCCTGCTCTGTCGCAGGACGCATCTATAATTTTACTGGAAGAAGAACTGTGCGAAGACTGGATGAACGTTGGATAAGAGATAAGGGAGGAGTAGAGAGCTATGGTCTAGCCCAATATGGTGACCCGAGACTTCATTCTGAGGCAGAGAAGACGACGAAAAGAGCCGTGCATAGACCTGGCTCCAGTGGCGACCGGAGCGTCAGCAACGCGCCAGTCGCAGGTCACGCTCAATCATCTCAGGTGGTCGTCCTCCCTCATACTAGGAATCAAGCCCCGGAGAGGCGCATACAGGATGGTGACTGGATTATAGTTCGGCCGCCTGAAGTAATCTTTGAAGGAAACCCTAGTATCGTACCACTCTATCGTGTCTCAACGAACGTCCCAAAGACGGAAACCTCCACAGAGAGTTACGGAAATGCACAAGGCTCAGGCACTCAAGAATCCCCCCCAACGGGTCACAGTGGTGGCGAGGAAGATTCACGGCCTTTAAAGGAATGTGATACAGAAGTGCAAGTGGTCACAGTTTCTCCCCTCCCAGCGCCCCCCACGAGCCCTCTGCTCCGTAGACGAACAACAGTAGAAGAGGTCCCCGACGAAGAGGAAAGTGCCATCCCCAAAAGTTCATCCAAGAAGGCCGATGCGGGTTTTTCCCCGTTACTCGAGCGTATCGACGATGAACGCAAGGATGAGAAGTATGAAAGACTTCCTACGCCACCTGATGAGCGAACAAGATTGGCAAAGGAACGGCAAGGTGCCAGAGCAAAGAAATTACAACAAATACAAGAAGACAGGATCACCGTTGACAATGTGGTGAAGAGGGGAGCGATGAGCTCACCATACGACGAAGCCAAACAGATGTCAGACCAATCCAATGGCGACGGCCGCTTACTGCTGACAAGCTATCCGCATTACCCGGAGAACCACTCACCAGATGGACCAGGGCCTACGGCTGAGGAAGAGGCAGCTCACGAACGGGAGAAGAAGCGCGAGAAGGAGCGCCTGGAACGAGACGAAGCCCGTCACAAAAGGAGCCGTGAACGCACCCGCGCGGCCAATCTACAAAAGGTTGACATGTTTTGGCTTTGCCAAATCGACGCAATGGCCGGCAGCTGGGCAACGCCATGGGAGTCCCATCTGCCGATCTCAGCGGCTCTCGACGGAGCTGTAATCGTCATCCTCGAAGCCCTGCTCGGATTTCTTGACGTGGGCAGTTCCTTATGTTACACAGATTCCAACTACGACTTGCAGTACTCCTTTCGGCGAACCGCTGACTGGGCGTCACAAGGGAAAATCACATACCCAGCTTACGGACACAACGCACAGGGTGGCGTCATCGCAACGGGCAGATACAAGGGCGTTCATATCCCCTGTTTCAAAAGCATGATCCCCGCGCTAGAGCTTCTGCATTCGTACGATTGGCAAGTCAACGGCGATTTGCGTGACCAGACAGAGGACGGCGAAGAGATGAATGTTGAGCTTATGCGACTCGATGCCTGGCTCTCGTATGTAGGGCGAGTACCCGAGATCGCCGACGGCCCCCATCGCCTACTCAGCCAGGCGCCCTCATTCGTACAATTGTTGGTAGAAGACTTCGAGCTTGACTTTCAAATCACCGACCGCTCTGCTAGCGATGGAGGGCTGCAGGATATACAGGGTCTAGTAGAGAATGTGATGGATCTGCTCACTGATGAGGAACTCACACAGCCCGAACAGCTGTATATCCTTGTTGCATTGCTCAGGGGTGTGAAAGTGGCCCAGTGTGTCCTTGCTGGCTCAAACACAAAGGAGGTGCAGGAAATTCTGTTCAAAGATGTGCAGGCTCACCTAGTGTAACTGATACTTTTTATACCCTTTGCTACGGTACTTGACGATTAAATAACATAAAATGCTGCCGGAAATATTAGTTCCCCATGCTTTAAGCCGTGCTTGACTGTCTACTCGGTTAACTCGATCTCAAGTGTTTTTGAAAAGCGACCGCACCCCAATTCAACTTTGGACGACTCAATGTGTACGAGGTACAGCTCTTAAAAGATAGAGAGGGGATTTGAATCAGACAAATAAAGCTACAAATTCCAACATCAACATCTCTCACTCGCACAACGACCGTACTACATACAACCAGGAGCCCACACGATGTGTGGGAAGCTGCTACTGGTAAAAGAGTATACCCGTAGATCTTCCCAAGGCCCTTATAGATGAATAAACATCCACTCAGTAATCGGCGCAAGCTACCAGAAGTTGTTGGCTGTTCGCTTCTTCAGATTTACCACGGGAGTACCCCATGATTTTGAAGCCGGCCTTCTCAAATGCCTCCATCCATACTGTTGCAGGTTGAATGGGATAGCTTTTCCCTCCATCTGCGAGCCACCATCCATTGAGGACGCCGAAACATATGTTATACCAATCGATTGCGCGGGTTAGTTCTGGCAGAACGAGAATGCCTCCAAGCCGCAGCGCATCACGCAATTGACGACATGTTGCTATGCAATCTTTCGTAGCGTGCACAACATTAGTGCCCATGACGATGTCGTATTGTCCACGGAGCATTCGGGTATTTCTTCTCCGATATCCAGAACCACGAAACTCATCCACTCCATATGCCCCCATCTGGCTCTGGCTCTGCCGACGAAGGAATCTCCAATATCCGTATGGGAATAGTCGACCGGAACTTTAGCATCCTCCAGAGCAGCAACGAGGGGCGCTGCCGTAGCACCAGTCCCGGACCCTATTTCCAGAATTCGAATTGACTTTTGAGTTACAGTCAGCGTCTATGCCAGATCGACAAAGAAGGATACCAGCTAGTGGAATTACCATTAAGCCTAATTAATTGGCTAGCTAGTGAAGACAGTCTCTGCAACCTGTACACGGTGCTAGCCACGAATCTATTTATATTTGGTACCCCACAAGATAGAGTTAACGATACCTTGATAGCACTTACTGTCATGAGCGTTATGCTTCACTAGTCTCTCATCCTTAGCGATCTCACCAAAAAAGAATGACTCCCAAGAATATCGCGCAAGGTATATGGACACCCAGACCTCACCGTCGGAGCGATAATGCCAAGAGAATATGCCTGTTCATCATTACCACCACGGTTTTCCTGGTTTGGCTTCTACAAGCGCAAAATGGTACCAAAAGGCCAAGCTTGCATGCGGTTCAAGAATGTGCGATTGATAATGCCTATGCCGACCTCTCCTTTCTAGACTCAGCGAAGCCAATCAACACAGATGAATTCCTCGAGCGGCGGGAGCGGCTTGCTCGAGCTTTAGTTGCTGCTGATGCCGCCGCCTTCGTGCTAGAGCCTGGCTACACCTTCCAGTATGTGGGCCGATCGAGCCTGACTAACTTCTATGCTTATGTCATTTGAATTCCAGATACTATGGAAATGTATCCCAGACAGATTGGGAGCCATGGGAGCCCGAAGAGCGGCCGTTCTTAATGCTCATACTACCTATCGTCTCGCAATCGGGACATATATCAGCGAAGACGGCATTTCTAGCGCCTCACTTTGAAGAGGGCCGTGTGCGGATGCTGGGGATACCGTCACGAGAAAATGAGCTGGACATCGTCACCTGGGAGGAGCATTGGGACCCATACGCTACGCTCCGGGAATCGCGCATTTTCTCTAGCTTCAATAGCACTACGGAACGACGGCCGCCCAAACTCGTAGTGGACGAGGAGCTTCGCGATTTCATCTCTCGTGGCTTGTCGGACGCGGGTTTCGAAACCCTAGGCTTAACCCCAGAGGTCGAGCTTGTGCGCCAAATAAAGAGCTCGGCAGAAGTAGAGATACTCCGTGCCGTCAACACGGGCACCGTTGCGGCTGTACGGGCGACAAGGCCGTGTCTAGTGTCCGGGCTGACAGAAGACGAGGTTCGGGATGTACTGAACGAAGTCTTACTGTCTATTGGTTTTCAACCCTTTTTCAATATCGTGTTATTTGAAGAAGACAGCGCACTACCTCACGGCGGCTTCGTCGTCGGTAAAAAGAAGGTAACAGAGGATATGATGATCGTGATCGACGTCGGGTGCGTACCATGACAAGCAGCACATCTTACATACTACCTACTAAGTCTTTACAGAGCACATTATCTTGGCTACTCTTCGGATATCTGCCGCAGCTTTTTTATTGATTCTGTACACTCAGATGCTCGCAGCTCGTACACTAGCTGGCTTCGACCACTAGGCATGCTTTCACCAGGACATATGCGAGATGTCTTTAATCCGGGGCTCCGTGAAGAAAAGTTCAAAGTCTGGGACATTGTCCTTGCGGCGCAGTCGGCCGCTGCGGATGCCCTGATACCCAACAATATCGCTGCGAGTGTTGATATAGCTGCTCGAACAGTCATTGAGGACGCTGGGTACGGCAAACGCTTCACACATCGTGTGGGCCATGGCATCGGGATTAAAGGTACGCTGTCCTATGTTCGCGTGGCTTACCTTACATGTAATGTACTAAGACTCATAGCCCATGAATCCCCGTACCTTAATCAATGGAATAGAGGAACACGACTACAGCCCGGAATGATGTTCACGAATGAACCTGGCATATATATTGAAGGAAAGTTTGGTGTTCGCCATGAAGATGTCTACTTGGTGAAGCAGGACGGAGAAGCCGAACTGCTCACTGGTCGGAGGGCGAAAGGCCCATATGACCCCTGAGACAGCTGCGCGCTTGTATTAATGCTAGACGCCGCATCAATTGAGACAGTCGCTCGATTTCCTACAGAGGATCCGACACGGAACACCAACCATGAGTTGAAGAGGATTTCGAGAGCTCGCTGCAACTGTGCTACTAGGTAAATCATGCGAGGCCACAATCGAGGAATCCATTACAGGACAACCCATCTCAACGTTAATATAAAGTGCATCGAGGTTTTCACCTCCAAGCGAAGTTCATCCCACTGTGTCTAAGTGCTCCCGAGATGCCGACAGCTTAGCCAGGGGGGCCTGCAAGTCTTATCGAGCTTCCCCAGCTTGCCCAGCCAAGACCCAACAAAATCGCTGTGGACCTTCCGTCTTGATCCTAGCTCCAATAAGCTCCTGTGGGCGCTGATCGTGATCAACGGCCTCAATGCCCTCATCTTGGGTCGCCTCCATCATACATCAACTAATGCAGCTTACCTACTCATCAATTATCGCGTGCTTCGTGAGCTGCACCTGCCCGATGTGATCAATGTCCGCTACTGCTATCGAGTCGGAACGTTTGCCTGTCTGCCTTGGTCTTAGCCCCAGCCCCTCGTATTTCTCGTGACTAACAATATAGGCCCCGCGGTTTGATGTGTTTTCCCCTTGTTCCTGTTCCTTAGCTGTCTGTCGTTTGTTCGGGAGAGTGTTCATACTGACCACCGATAACATCGTGACAATGGTTGGATATAGCCAGGTCCTGGGCTTATTCGGCCTCGTTTCGGCAGCTCAAGCTTTACAACGGTCGTCGCTGCCTATTAGCGAACTCAAGAAACAGGTACGGTGGTAGCATTCTCAGTCATGGCCGTAGCTGGCTAGATACGCATCAATGATCCGATTGAGCTCACATAAATTGGAATAGATCCGAGACCCTTATAAACTCAGTGCTCGGGATGTCGACCTCGCGACACTCTATCCCGAGTATAACCTCTCGACGCCTATCGATCACTTCCATAATGATTCGCTGTACGAACCACACTCCAATGGCAAGTTCAACCTGCGTTATTGGTTCGATGCCAAGTACTATAAGCCTGGCGGCCCTGTGATCGCCCTGATGGGTGGTGAAACCGACGGGGCGGGTCGACTCCCATTCTTACAGAAGGGGATCGTATACCAGCTAGCGAAGGCGACCAACGGTCTGGGTGTTATCTTGGAACACCGATATTACGGCTCTAGTATCCCAACCAAGGACTTCAGCACAGAGAATCTTAGGTTTTTGACAACAGACCAAAGTCTTGCCGACACCGCTTACTTCGCCAACAACGTCAAGTTCGCTGGTCTGGAAGACGTAGACTTCAGCCCCAAGACGACGCCATGGATTGCCTACGGGGGTTCTTACGCGGGCGCGTATGTCGCGCTTCTGCGGAAACTGTACCCCGATGCCTACTGGGGAGCGATTTCGTCCTCGGGTGTGCCGGAGGCTATCTACGATTACTACAAGTACTTCGAGGCCGCTGCTGTTTACGGTCCTCCTGCTTGTGTCGAATACACCCAGAAGACCACTGATATCATTGACAAGATCCTCATTGGCAAGAAAGGCACCGAGTACGTCGGGCAGCTCAAGAGCATCTTCGGGCTCCCCAATGTGACCCACGATGCCGATTTCGCCAGCGCCATCAACGGTGGTATCTACGGTCTTCAGAGCTATAACTGGGATCCTACACAGAGCTCCGATGAGTTTTTCGACTACTGCGACATTGTCGCTTCTGACAAGCTGAAGTACCCCAAAACGGAATCGCTGAGAGAGTCAGTCAACGAGCTTATCACCGTCGCTGGATACGGCGATGAAGTTGACGTTTTGTCGAACCACGTGCTGAATTACGTCGGCTACTATCTCCCTCGTGGTGCCTCCTGCCAGACTGAAGACCAGGACGAGTGCTTCAGCACGTATGACACGGAGTTCTACAGCCAGGACAGCATCGCCCAGTCATGGCGTCTCTGGCCGTACCAATATTGCACACAGTAAGTGTTTCGTCCACCGAAGATTTCTAACATGATCACTGACATACTATGTAGATGGGGTTACCTCCAGACTGGTAGCGGTGTCCCCGAGGATCAACTGCCCCTCATCTCACGCACCATCGACCTCGAGTACTCTTCGGTGATCTGCCGCGACGCCTTCAACATCACTGAGCCGTCCAACGTCGAAGCCATCAACAAATACGGCGGCTTCAACCTCAGCTACCCGCGCCTTGCCTGGGTCGACGGGGAATGGGACCCCTGGCGCGCCGCCGGTGTGCACGCCATCGGCCTGCCCGAGCGCGAGTCGACGACCTCGGAGCCCTACATCCTGATCGACAAGGCCGTGCACCACTGGGACGAGAACGGTCTGTTCCCCAACGAAACGACCGCCGAGCTCCCGCCCGCGCCGGTCGCCGACGCCCAGAAGCAGGAGGCCGTCTTTGTCAAGGCGTGGTTAGAAGAGTTTCGGAAGGAGAACAGCCACTGTAAAAAAAAGCATTGAGTCTAGCATTAGTGTTGTAAGCGAGTTTTACTGATGAATTTCTGTAGATACCGTGAGCGAGCCTGATGAGCTCTGATGATCTATGAAATGAGTTGGATATTAGGGATAACGGATTAACTTAAAACCGATAATTGATGTAATTCTTTGGCGGTGTTTTGCCACGCCAAAGCTGTAATGTGTGCGCAATATTGTTGTAATGTCTATGAGATTCGTCTTTATCTGATGGGACTCGCCTTGGCTAGACTCTCACATATGTGAGTCTCATCGAAGCTCTAGGGATTTAATATTCGTTTTACTCTTAATGAGAAGGGCCTCTACACTCTATTATACACCTGTAACCTAGAGTTTCGATGCTTCCGCCATCTGTTCAACACCAAACACAATGGCCCTGTTCAGCTCCAAACTAGCCTGAATCCTCTCTGAATTAGAGGCTTGACTTGTCGCAAAGCCCCGGCTATGGAAATACCGTTGGGACATCTCTCGTATGACTGGGCCATCGCTGCTCTTTACATCGAGCATAAACAGTACAGCCATCAGAATCTCCGCAAGCTTCCATAGGGTCCCTCTTGCACCCGACAACAAATCCTCTTGCGTGCTCGCTTCCAATTGAGCTTTCAGCGACTCCCACTGCTCCGCGACAGAAGCGTTTCCCGAATTGGAACTCTTCTCGCCGCTTATTATAAGCCAGTCAAGTGCCTTAATGCTATCGGACCCGGCTTGAGGATGCTTCAGCGCGCGGATGAAATCAGTCGCCAGCACATCAGTCGTGCCCTCCCAGATATTCAGCACGCACGCGTCCCTGAACAGCCGCGCAATGTTCATGTACTCAGACTCTGAGTTCTCGAGATATCCCACGCCCCCAAGGGATTCCATGCACGCGTATATCAGCGGGATGCTCTGCTTCGTGACATATGCTTTTAGTAACGGGGTGATCACGCGCAGAAGCGGCGTGACGTATTCAGACGGAGGAGTGATCGCCTCAATGGAAGCAGGAGGTGAACGACCGGACGTAGGATGTTCTTCTAACCCGAGCAGATAGCTACTGTAGAACGTGAGCAGCATCATAGCGTGCTGGTCAATAGTCATATCCGAGAGCGACCGCATATGCAGCGCGCTATCTACGAGCCGCATCCTCTTCCCTCGTCCAGCACCTGCCTCGCGCACCTCGGCGAACCCGCGCGCAACAGCCAGGCCCCGGCTGAGATGTCCGAGAGCGCTTATCGCCGAGCGGATGCGCGTGATGGTTAGGATTTTGGAGATCTCCTTGATCCCCTCGCCTTCTTCTCCGAGGAGCCAGCCACGCATACCGCGGAGCTCGAGCTCGGCTGTCGGCAACGATTTGGTGCCCATCTTGTTCTTTAGGCGCGAGATTGTGACGCCGTTGAGCTCTGTGCCACCTCTAGTGCCTGTGGCGGAGACTACGAGGGATGGGTTGTATCGTCTCATTGGGGCGTAGAACGCTGATAATCCCTTCTGGGTTTGCGCTAAAAGGATCGTCATGTTGCTATCCGTGGCGCTTGAGAACCATTTGAACCCGTCTATGCTCCATGGGCCCAAGGGGATATTCTCTTCAGGATCGCAGAAGGGGGTGTCTTTGGGTAGAGGCGAATAAGTCGCGATAGTTTCGGACCGCGATACATCGCTACCCCCTATCCGCTCCGTCATCCATTGGCCGCTAGTCCAAGCTTTTTCTGGATCTCGTGATATTAGGTGGTCGTAGGCATTTCGAAAGACTCTCTGCTCCTCTATGTTTAGCTGCGATTTACGCAAGTGGTGCTGCAGGACCTTAGCAGCGCCATCCGCCATGGCTGCCGGGCATCCGACATTTGCGGACGAGGGTTCGAAGATAAGCTCGCGGAGATATTGTATGACTCGGGTGTACTGATCTAATCCTGCCTCATAGCCCTGGCTGACGAAACTGCATGTCTTGGTTAGTGCTCCGCGTTTGACGCAAGTAGTCGCGAAGAGACGTCACACGTACCCCTTTTCAATGTTGAATGCCTGCAGTTTCCTCCATCCTTCAGTAACGACTAATTTTGTGCTTACAAGCTGGCCCAAGGCATTCCTGCCTCCGCCCGTCACGTATGGTTGATTCTTCTCTGCATCTGTTACCCAGTCAAATACTTCTTGCCGCAATACCTCGTCTCCCAGACGGCTGATTTCTGGAGCAAAGGTTCGGGCGATGTCTGTCGGCAAGAATACTACAAAATTTAGTTCAGCAACGATGATAAGCTAGGTTGACTGGATGCAGTTTTCTTACGCTTAAATACGCGTTTGATACTCAGATCATGGAGAAACTGGTTCTTCAGCGCTGGCTGGAGCTGGAAGAAACCACTGTTAGCACTTGACGGTCCCATGTTGAAAATGAAGATGTCTCACAAGTCGTTACGCAATCTAAATTTCAAAGGCCGAGTCGTGATATTTCAATGAACTCCTTTATGGCCAGGTCCCTATCTACGAGGCAATAGTTCTATCCTAGTAATAATTCACCTGGTCTAAGACTTTACCTCACGAGTTGACAGCACGATGCCGAGGTGCCCCACGCCGTCGTCAGTAGCACATGCTTTCGTCGCAGTGCGAGTGTACAGGAGTAAACATGTTAGACTTTCCGTTTCGAGACAAGCAGAGCTGCGATGACCCAATTATGGACGGATGATGGTTAAGCTATCCATTACCCGATGCGGAAAAACTCACATAATAGATGAGTCATCGCGGAAATGTTCCGCTCATTAAGAACGTACTGTCACTTTTTTCCGTCTACATACCGCTCAGAGGCGGGATAAAGAGAATTAAGACTTCGAGATGCATGTATATAACGAGTAGCATGCCCTTCTCGTCACCTCCCCGTATCCAGAGCTACATATACGGAAGAATGTGATATCCACCACTCAGCATATGCGTCGGCCAGGATAGAAATATGATGAGATGGTCTTCTTAGTAGTACGTGAAAACTCGCTGCTCGGCGCATCAGGGTCTTCTGACTTTGCGTCACGACACGATTCGTGTTGTGCGATCTGTCGGTCATATAACGGATTTAAGAGTGGCGCATACCTCTATCCTATATCATACTCCATCTGCCCCTCTCCTAGTCTATACTTCGTCGGGATATAGCTAGGCGACTCCCAGATCATGGGTTGAAGAATGGCCTCTTCGGAGATCGAAATACCAAGTTGTGGAGTTTCTTGGGTACGTGAATGTGCGATGGACCTGCGCCTGCAGTCTCGAGAGAATCAGCTTAACGAAACGTTTAGAGTTCGCTTCCGCAGTCCTGTGATCTCGTTATCGCGCTACTATGCATTATTCCGCTCTGGACTTACTATATCCCTCTAGCCAATCGCCTAGCAATGTCTTTTATGGGGTTTCAGATGGTACAAGAGAGAGAGCTAGAGCAGCTAGAGGTTGTCACCTAGGTGGCAAATTTTGAAAATCGAGATCTGACGAAGTGATATACTTGTTCTATGGGTTTTCATGATATCGATACTTAATTCACTTGGACTAGACGAACTATTTCCTATCAAGCATATCATGTAGCGCAGTCCTCCACTGAATCCCCTCTTATGTATCCAAAATTGAAGGCTTTTGTGTTCTAATTTTTAGTCCATGGTGCTCGGTCGTAGCTTTTCAACCGAGATTCTTTGGAGTACTATTGCACTACCGAGCCACTTGTTGATGACCTTTGTCAACTATAAGGGGCACAGGTGAGTCACGCACACCTAGAGTTGTGACCATGGCCGACTGGCACGTGCTCGTCCTCATAAGGAAATTTCCGAAGCCATAATCTTTCATCCGAGATGTAAAATATGTATAACTAGGTGAAAGTCACCGCCATTAAAGTCTACGAGTTGTGATAGGTTGTTCATGGAAGCTAGCAGCGGAAGGTTCCGAAATCAACAGAACCCATCGCGGAACTCTGCACGAGCTGCAGCTGCGCAGGGACTTGGCAGTTCTATAACGACTGAAGGGCCAAGAAATTGGGGGACCCGCGGCAGCTCTCTGCTGTTGATTATGATTTGGGGTTTCATGCATAAGCCCGAGCATCATGGAATTGATGGGACGTCGAACTCGTAGAAATAGCGCATAACGTGAAAGAAAAATATGGCCCGGCCTCGTGGGACTTCGTGGGACAGTTCTTTATTTCAATTTCAGAAGCTGGTTTCATACTAACAATACGATGATATACAGAAGAGTTCTCATCGATCTATGGGGAGGAGGATGGGGCAGTATCAAATGGCCTCCAATCATATTGAGCATGATAGGGTTTCTAGGTAAAATTATAGAATACAAATATATACAGTCTAAAAGTCATATCTCTTACCAAACTCTGACCAGTCTTACAATGTAAACCACCCTTTCAAGGATTATTACTCAGGCGAAGATCAAGGTACTGCTCAAGCACAGAATCTGTACTCTCGCTCCTAGCATGCTTTTCAAGCCCCCGCGCTCGCCTCGACCGTCGCTCTCCTTCACGCTCAACGCCCCAGTATCTATCTTCTCCCCCATCTGCGTACCCAATAGTCTCATTTGGGTGCAAGTGGAATTCCCGACTAAGCCTCTCTTCCGCAATGACATCTAACCCGGTCCCATCACGACTTGACAGCGCCGTCGCAGAACTGGACCGCGAAAGAGATCCGGAGCGATGGTGCATGCGCTGTCTCTCCTGTGCTTCCCTTTCCTCCTGTGCTTCGCCCTCCATGAGCTCTCGTAGAATCCGCCGCCCTTCTTCCCGGTCCCTTTCGCTCTCGATCTGTAGTCCCCAAGCCTTGAGGAAAACTGATTCGCCGCGGTATTGCCGGTGTAACCAAAACCGCTCTTTCGATGTCAGTTGGTGCTCTGCCCTTAGCTGTTGTTGCGCGTCTGGTTTATCCTGGGACTCTACGGGTGGACTTCGTTCATATGAACGGTCGCTCGAGCTGGACCGTCCGCGTCTGTGTAATTGCTCGCGCGCTTTGCCTTGGTCAGCTAACTTCGGTCCTGAGATCGGCGGTAGAGGGACGTTAGGTGGTGCGCTCGTGAGTGGTGGTAATATCTGCATATCTTGCGCTATTATCGGCGGTTTCGGAGAACTCCTCAATACTCTTGGGGGTTCCTGAATCCTTGGCTCATGCGGTAGTGCCTCGCGTGCAAGTGGCGTGCCCGGCAGCTCGCAAGAAGCCAAGTGGTGAGGCGGTCCTCCCCATTCAGTGGTTTTTGGAACCTCGGCATTTGACTGAGTCCGTCGGAGATGTTGCTCTTTTACTCTCGTTGTGGCGCCGTGCCCAGGCCGCTTTCCGCCTGGAGAAGGTGTGTGGCGCGATACTTGAGACAAAGATGTTGATCGCTTGGGAAACTGAACGGGGCGGGCTTGCGGTGTTTCCGAGTAATCTGTGGGAGATGCGGCTGGAGACATAGCCGGAGACCGTAAGGATGTGGCATTGGTAAGAGCACTATCACGAGTAGCATTGCTCGACGAGTCTGGCGACGAGGGAGACGGTAAAACCTCGTCATTGTTCGGATATGGGATGACGTAAGGGTACACCGACCCTGGCGTCAGATGCTGCGTGCCGTTCTTTTTTTTCTGCGCTTCTGGCTGTAGCTCTGGAAACCATTGGGTTAGGGGCCGCTCGTTGTCGTAATTCATATCATCGTGCGTATGCGCTGGGCTGTCGTCGGGACTCGCAATTGCGATACCAATTCCAGGAGGATTCGGTGGGGGCGGATTGAAAGCCCATTGGGTCAAAGGTCGTTCCAATGGCTTTGGTCGGTCAGGCAGCACCTCGTAAGCGGTTCCTATGCGTGCACCTCCTAGATGCACAATCTCGGGTTCGGCAGTGCGTTTAGAGTTGTGATGGGAACTGGTTCAATCGGCCATGCGTTAGCTATGGGCATTGATGGATGAATAGAAGTGGTACGGGTGGGAAAGGAGTTGGCGCATACTTCAAGCCCGTTTTGCTGGAATTCCATTTCACCCAGTTTAGAGCCCTCTGACTAGGCTCTCTGGAAAGCGGCATTCCGGACTGTCAACTCCTCTGTCCCGCTGGTCGATTACGGGAATTGGTCAAGAACAACAGCGTCGCATGCGCGGAAGGAAACAAAAGAATACGACTAGGTATGTCTGGCGAAGTTGTCAAAGAAATTCGGATGAACGAATAGGTAATTCACTTATTCAGGAGGCTGACATGCCACCCTATTCTATTGATCATCTCTATTTTAGACCCCTTCTACGCTACTAAAAGAACCCACTTCACATGTGTTCTGGGCATTAATGGGTCCCCGGTAGCCACTCTCTTCCGTATTCTCACCATATTATCAATATCCCTGTCCGAGATCATGAATCTCAAACATAAGCTACCGCCCAATTAGCCACAGCTGAGGGAATCATGCCCTCTGATTAGCGGAACAAGCTCACAGCTCCCAAGCCCCGAACCTAGCATAAACGCTTATCATTGCTACGAACTTACAAGAGGGCACGTACACGCCTATTTTCATCGCCATTATTCAAATGTGAGTAATGTCATTAACATATTCTAGTAATAATCGCAGCTTTTCTGACTCTTATTATGAGGATACTATACGCGTCTTTCGAGTCAAAACACGTATTATTGCGGTCGCACTTCGCCCGATGTGGCGTTTAAACTGGGTAAAATTGATTTCGGGTAGGAGGGCATACGTCATTCCTGGTTTTGATGAAGTGTCACGTTGACTTGACATGACTCTCAACGAAGTACCATACATACAATCGCTTGTTTTTTTTTTAAGTCTAATGGAGCTATAGTTTAGATACCCCGAGCTTGCGTTATGAGGTACACTTAATCTAGCGACAAAGCGCAAATCCTTATCAGTGCACAAAGTGGCGCGATCAGGCACGAGTTAGGTAAAAATTTACAAATTCCTTATGACTCGGTTAGACAGCGCCCCGTCGCGTGAAGAATCAATCATACATCACCCTAAGGCATTGTCATCCCTACGGTGAACAGCCGTCGCGGCCCTCAATCTCAGATGCTCCATCTTCGACGCTACAGTCCTTCTAGCGAGGGGAACTGCTCTTCAGTACATTCAAGCCCCCTCCCCCTTTTCCTTTTTTTTTTTTTTTTTTTTTTAAATCGACGAAGATACTTTACGGCTTTCCGTGAGGGTCCGGACGTTTTGCATCTTATAACGAATTAGTTACTATCCCTCTTAAGACATTGAAGAATTCATAATTGACCAGGTAAGGCGCAAGAGTCTCATGTAATAAGTGCTCAAGAGGGTTTACATCTGCCTTCAGTGGTAAGCCTTCGGTCGATTAAAAATTCAAAAAAAAACTATACAGAAGTATATTAAATATAACACAGCACCACCGTCGTCTCTAAGAAGATAAGGCTCGCATGGTCAAATGTGCGTAACGTCAACTCGCGCCCGAATGTGACTTCAGCAATCTTCTCAACAATGTACTCGGTACGTGTCGTCGTACTTAGTCCAGTAGTACCACAGATGGCTCATCGTGAGCCTCCAGATATTTCTGTCGCTACAGTCCGTCCAGTCAGGTAGTCTCTAGTAGTCGCCGCAACTTGATGCCTCTACTGTACGATTCTCGGTAATATGGGCGTCCCAGATGCTCTTACGAAGTTGACTGCGTCTAAGAGGTAGATATTTAGGCACGAGTACTCGACAGGAGTCACGCAGCACCCCTCCTTGCAACTCTCGTTGGACTCGGAGCCTAAGGGCACCTATCGCTTTGGCGCGTGTCTGATGGAGTGATCCTATATTATCGCTTCCTTAGGATCCTACGGAGTGCACTGTTATACTTGGAGAGCTGTTTATTCAGGTCACTTGTTTTTGTGAGACCATATCCATCTACCCACGTCCACGCCTTTAAAATGGTAGTCAATATTTTAACCGTGTACCTATTATCGTTGCGATGTGTAAGATATAACTGGAACCTACTACTTTGAGGCTATTAATTCTCACATAGTGGTTGATGGGCATCATACAGGATCAAGCCGTTTCGATCGAGGGCGTCAAAAGCCTTGGCGATCAGGGAAAATGTACCACATGAAGGCGAATCTGCTACCACCCACGTCTGAGGTGGCTGTTACATAGACTGATGATATTTAATGACTGATTACTAATAATCTGCATTTCTAAGTCTCAACCGCCGAAGACTGGCAACTGACATTCTCCACTCGACTATAGGAGAAGTGAAAGGTCAAACTCATACGAGCGGAGGTGCTTGTATCAGTTTTTCTTCATAGCAGTTGCATTGGACCGCTTCCAAACTATTTTCACATTCCTCTTTCAGATCGCAATATAATCACACGACATTGAGACAAATCCGCGACCAAAATTGGACGCACAGTTATCGCCATTTGATGACACACTCTGTGCTGCGCCTTGGCACCCGTCCTATTTCACGACTGAGAGTTAAAAACCACTCTTTTGACATTATGGCGATCGTTTTGGAGTTTTGGATTATGTCCCATGCATGCGATGAAACCAAAAACCAAGTGCTGATATACGCCAGACCTAATGAAAAAAAGACGCGCGATGCTTACCTGCACAAAAAAGGTACAGAGGCATGTTGAACCGGCAGGAGCGTCACAATTAGCGATGTTGGCGCTGTTCTCTCCACCAAATTCAAACCCATAGCAAGTGCCATCCGTGAATGGGTTGATAGAAACTAGGAAGCTCGAACAACCTCCGTCCGTACTGCCCACGACTAGAGTCAGCAAAGTCCCATGTTCAAACAGATACCAAATAGTAAAGCCTCTTCTCAGGATCTCAATGCTGAGGGAATATAAACAGACACTGAAGCTCTACAAATGATACTAAGTAAGAAATAGGGGAACTGGAATTCCGTACTAGTAATTAACTTGGAATCCGGGATCACGAATGGCAAGTTCTTCGTTGGAAGTATTATTGAGTCCAGCAACAGCAGAAAGGGCGCCGGTGGCTAAAAACGTGGAAAGGGCAATGAATTGCATGATCGTGATTTGGGCCGAGTCTTGCTGAAGTTTTTGAATGTGTTGAGGTCGTTGGATATGTGTTAAACGATGGGATGGTATGGAGTTTATATTTTGATTCAGCCACGCAATATCTCGCGATGTCTTTCCTTGATAACGGCAGAAATATGGGGAAAGTCGACAAGACATTTTACGAGTGGTATTCCCGCAGCTTCAACTTTGGTTATCGCTTACAGAATAAGTCCCATGACACACGCCGTCTGAATCATCGGATCCGAGGAAATAGAGCACGCACGAGAGATGGAGATAGTGCTCCAGAGTTGGCGAAGACCCTAATATTACTAGATTAGTATAAAACGGATTACTCACGGGGTTCTTCATGTGTGAATGCAAGAGATTGATTGTGCCCCTAATGTCGTTTGGACCTATAAAACGTCGTGGCCATTATTGAGCAGGATAGTGTGTGTTGTTCACCTGATTGCTTTTGCACGAGCTGTTGGCTTACTAGAAGGTGCTGAATGATCGCGAGACAGGATCAAGTCAAATCCCGAGGAGTTACCGAGCAAAAATCGTCCTATCTTTTTGACTGATCTAATATTATTGGAAAATAGCCTCGGAGACGCTTTGAAAATATATTTGTCAGTTCGGGCTGGGTGGCGTCATGAGAGGATTATGAAGGCTGAGACAGCAAGAGCCTATTCTTGTTAAATATAAAGAGGTCCTTTTTCAAACCTTGCTCTCATGCTACACCCTACTGCTTTACCCGGTTACTTCAACATAATTTGCAACACTTCCATTCAGGCAACGCTCTAAAACATGCCTTCATCACTCTATATCAAAATGAAACCCTTCCAAACTATTTTCAAATCTCTGCTTCTCGCGGCGACGATCGCAGAGACGGCTACAGCCCTACCCGCCAACCAGACTGGTGTAGGCAGTCCTGATATTAATGCCGGATGGACATTCCAGGCGTTTCGAGACGGCGCCTGTCGAGTCGAACTCTGGAACGCCGTCGGAAACACCGATGCGCCTTGTACCGCACTTCCAGGGCAAGCAACATCTTACAGATTTACATCAACCACCGATCCTGCAACCGGCACTAGCTTCGCCGCGAACCTATTCTCTTCTGTTGGCTGTCAAAACCGTATCGTCACCGATGATGGGAAGAATGGGAACTGCAACACTGTACTATTCGAAAGTTTCAATATCATCATTACTTGATTGGATCCAATACAGCGTCGTGCATCACTCAGACCTGGTATAAGTTAGGCAGATGATACATTGGTTGTTGCTTAATGTTGGAAAGAGGAGGGGCTGATTGGAGATGGGACGCTGAAATTTGTTCAAGGACTTACTGTTCACTCGTTTACTTCATATCAAAGAATACAACACACATCAAAACCCACACATATTGAAACACTGTATAATGTTCGTAAATCAAAATTTCGCTTCAATCTTTAAAATGTATATATATCTTGAACCAGTGGTAATGCGAAGCTGATGGCACGGATAAGCAAGTTGTTGATATTCAAGTGGAGAACTAACGGAAATAAATCTTATAATGAATATGTAGTATTCCGTTACTAATCTGTAATATGTGGTGTGAGAACACAAACCCCCTCACTGGCTGACGTCACTTGGACCTTACGTCTCACTACCATGATATTAATTACTTCACAACTATATAACAGACCAGATGAAACCATTATTTGGGACTGCTTCTGGGAAAGTGCTGATGGTTTTGAACTCCGGTAACCCACGATGACGTCCTCCAGACCCAGGAACTGTGAGGTGTTGCCGATCCTTGAGTAATCAGACTTACCCATGAGACTCGACCTATAAGGGGGCTCTCATGGAATTTATTCAAAAGCAGCTATTTCCGATAGAATCCTCGCATGACCACTCAAGATAAGCGATCGTCAAGAAAATTTCTTAAACGGAAAGACAAACGGATATTATCTGAGTAATCCGCGTTCGTGTCTCGCGACAACGCGCAATACAGTCAAATCAATAACAAGATCGATTTAGGCTACGTATACTAGGTATGACAATTCAGGTGAATAAATTACCGGTATAAACCTTATTTCTATTCACCGGATCCTCAACCGTCCCTTTTCAAGGATTCTAGGTTACTCTATTTCTGATTCACCATGACACCGGCAATTCCTTCACTGCTGTTGACTGGCGGTATTTTAGCTACGGTGGCTGTCCCAGTTGCCTCGCAGGCCAGTTTGGAAGTTATCCAAATTTCTACAACATCAAATAGTTTCAATGCCCCGGCGCGAGGATGGAACTCCTTTGGTATCCAAGCCAACCCAGCCACTGACCCCAATTTCGCATTCGACCAGGACGGTGTTGTCACCCAGTGCGATGTTCTCTCCACAAATGCGGCCCTCAAAGCCTCCGGTTACGTGTATTGCAGTCTTGATTCCGGCTGGTCCGTAGGTGGAAATGGCGACGATTTCGGTCGCATAATCGCCGATCCGTCCAAGTTTGACATTCCTGCGCTGGCAGACCACCTCCGTAAGCCCCTCTTGGTTCCCATGTTGCTACGCGTTTTCTATAGGACGTAATTACATCCAAACCTCTGGGCTGGGAATCAGACCCTTGTAGATATACCGGAGCGACTGCGTGCGGAGTGTTTGCTGACTTTGGATTGTGTCAGATAGCGAGGGTTTGATGCTGGGTGTTTATGTTGTTCCCGGTGCTTTCATAGCTGATGAGGCCAAGACCATCCTTGGCACAAGTGTCACTATCGGCTCGGTGTGTTCCGGTGATAACGGTCTTGCTCGCTGTAATTTCAATTTCTCCCGTCCGGAAGTACAGCAATGGCATAACTCGGTGGTAGACCAGTTTGCCTCGTGGTAATAAGTCCCCGGTCGGGCGCATCGCCATGATCTCCTCTTCAATAGCCTAGACTAACGGTAAACAGGGGCGTCGACTTCATCAAATTGGATTTTATCACCCCTGGCTCGCCCGCGAATGGGGTGAATCTTCCCCCAGATTTGAGTGGCGAAGTGATTGCCTATCATCAGGCTATAGCACAATCAGGCCGGCAGATGCGTCTCGACATATCTTGGAAGCTGGACCGCTCGGAGCAATTTTTCGACATCTGGGAGACTAACGCGGATTCTATGCGAACGGACCAGGATATCAACAACGGTGGTGCTGCAACCTTCGTGTCATGGGGCACAGTTCAACGTGCTATCGACAACTACCGGCAATACATCACCACCGTTTCTTCGTTTGACAAGACCCTCGCGATCTATCCAGACATGGATAATCTTTTCGTGGGAAATACTGCCTCAGTGTCGGGCATCACCGACACCGAGCGGCAGACTATCATGACGCATTGGATCGGGGCCGCCGCGAACCTTATCATAGGGTCTGATCTTACTAACTTAGATAATTTCGGATTAAACCTACTGACGAATACCGCCGCGCTTACGGTCGCAGATTTCACCGCGAGTTTTCCCATGCAGCCCCGGAACCCTGGGACCGGTGCCCAGAGCGCGCAACAACTACAGGCGTGGATCGCCGGTCCGGATGCTACAGGAGAGGCCGTGGTTGTGATTGCGAACTACGGCCCTGACGAGGGTCAAGGTGGCTTCGGGACCTCGCTTAGTGGCGTCCAGACGATAACCGTGAAATGGGAGGACCTTGGAATTCAAGGGTCATTTGATGTCTTTGACGTGTGGGCAGGGGACGACTTAGGTTCTCAAGATACCGAGTTAGAAGTGCAGCTCGGGGAAGGTCAAAGCGTGCTATATCACCTAAAACACCGCGACTCACTACGATGAGTCAGCACAGGCCTTTGTACCAAGTGTCCAATATTGCGAGTTTCTACAAGAATCTAGCATCTAGCGATGCGATGCTTTAACAACGCTGTCTGGTGGTAAATTCTAGTTGATTAATCACAGATAGTCTACAGGAAGAATGCTAAAATTCGGAACCCGAGAAGGTCAATGGCTCATCACTACTAGCAGGTCTAAGCAGTCTGCCACTAGGCTCCCTTCCTGGCCCGTGGCCCCAGTAGTTATCTTCACCATCCGAGATTGTCCCGTTTGAGCAGCGAGGGCTATTGTACTGATCCACTGTTCCGAAAGGCCACATTGGAATTAGACAGACCTCGTTGATGGCACACGGGGGGCAGCGCTTGAAACGGGGCCAATTTAGATATTCGTTAAGCTGCTCTAGTGCTCTCACCGAAGTGTTTAGTGAAGTTTCATCTGGGCTTGGGTTGTCCACCACCAATTGGTGGATGTGAAGGAGTACTTGGCATATCCTGCGTGATGTTGTCTCTAAGGCAGTCTTGATAAGAACGTCGGGCTCCGTCACGGGCGAGACTGAACGGAGATAGAAATAAGTGCATCGTGTGATAGCCTTGTCTCTTTTATCGCTGCCATCTTGATTGTCGATGAAAACATTAGTGAGAAAGCTGATCTCGCTTGCCATCTCCTCTAGGGTAAGTATTTCCTCAGCCATAAGCTTAAACCTATCGGCGTAACGTGCTACTATTATGTCAGTGACGTCTTGCCAATCAATAGCTCGAGAGATTTGGTCTACTCTTTCATAAACCATCTTGTCTACGTAGGCTTTGATTGCAGCTAGGCCGTCCGGGTCAGCGGAAGATAAACGGGGTAGATCTTGTCTCTTGGCATCCGGGTTTGTCAGATTTATAGGGAAGAAAAATGCTGAAACCATTGAGGAATAGTCGATGATAGTGCGAGTTGATCCAATTCCTTGGTACCGCTCTGCTAACCCGCGGAGTTGTTCCAAACCTCCAAGCCTTTTGTGGCCCGGCCTCGGATCGATGTTCTTAGGACGTTGCAACGCTTGAATTTGCTCTAAACCGTTGGAAAAATCACATTGAATGATTTCAAAACCAGCCTCCATTCGAATAATTCCATCGAGACCCCATTTCTGAACCAGCTCGCAGAGGTCTATTGCACGTTGCCTCTCGCCCATTGGGCCCCCGCCACCGGGGCCCTTTGGGGGATGGTCCCCTTCGTGATCTTGCGGCCAGCGTGCTGGCTCTGCATCATCTTCGGGTCTTTTACTCCTTAGAATGAGGTCCTGGGAGTCCAACGTCCCCATAGATGTTTTACCAGCTCCCATGCCATCAACATAAATATACCTCATCGAGCGCGTTGTCCGATAGACATGCAAGTATCCATGAGACTCATCGTCGTCATCATCCTCGTTCACTGGTTCCAAGACCGTTTGGGATCTTCTAGCTGGGCTTCCGCCTCGCGACCGGCCGGACCGCTGCCCCAACGACCACGTGCAAAGTTTTCTGCGTGCTCGATTTCAAAAGCGAGCCAGTCCGGCTGGGAAGGAGAAAGTGGACTAGCGTTCCCGTGGTGAAGTAAAACGCCCTCAGGTACGGTCGCAAGGAAGAACGACATGCCATTATGATGCAACGATGAACCAAATTGGCGCATTGCATTGTTTACAGCATTGAAGATTTTAGGTGCTCGCAATCGCGCGATCTCCGCGCTCGGGCCGGAGGTGTCGGCGACCGGCTCGCCATTTCGGGCTCTAACCGCTAAAGCGGCAGCTAAGAAGCTGCCTGATAAAAGGCAATGGCGCATTGATTTCGGAGCTTAGGGGTTGGTGTTTTGTTCAGTTTTCGAAGTATTTTACGATTTTCTCCTGCTTGAAACAATACTAATAAGGGGACAGATCAGTGGGCGGTGAAGGCAGTTGACTCTTCGGTTCTTCTCATCACATGAGGTGAGATACTCTTACGATCTAATCTGATAAGATTGCGTGGGCAGCGTCGTCAGCATTCCCCACCTGTGACAATTTTAGTGGTTACAAATGAACTAGGGTACAGATTCTAACGCATCGCCAACATCGTCGACCGACAGGTAGAACAGCAGATCCGTCATACAGAACTACAGTAGAACCGCACAGTCGGTTCTAGGGTCTCTTAACGCAAGCTCTTAGAAGAGGAAATGCGATCACATCCCTGTCGACAGGCGTTGCCAGTGACGGATAGGACCTCGTCGTAATGAATACATACGGGACGCTAATATACAACGGTGACACCCACCTTGTTAGCGTACATACTCCTGGAGTCCTGAGTAGTCTCACTCCACTCTTGATGTTTTTATGTTGACCCGTGCTCACTCGTCCAATTTACGCCAAGTTCTCCCTTTACACAGCAGCAGTATCGTCGGGAAAATACTCGCTATGGCAATTAATGCGGTTACGACCCCAGTGCTCGGGATGAGTCCCACGTTAGTGATCAGCGGAGTGAACCAGAAGGGCCCGATAAATCCCCATATCTGACGGACAAGTGAGACAAACACCCCAATAGCCGTGGCCTCTTCGTGGTGACAATCAACGGAGTACGTAATCATAACGGTCGTAATTAGCTGGTTTCCGACTGCCGCGATGCCAACGCCTACTGTAGGTGTAACATTCCACGTCCTGCCAGCATGCTGCAGTTGGACGAGGAACACGGCAATGCCAACAATAGAAAGCGCATAGCCGATGAAAGATAGCCAGAGGCGATACTCCGGAGGGTGACGTGTACCGTTCTTGCTGCTCATCCAGCGATCGGAGCATAGACCACCGATCTGTTCGCCGATAATTGTCCCAATGATTACGGAGACGCTTTGTAGACCGACTTGTTCCGTATTGAGGTGGAAATTCTCGAAATAAAGTTGAGGGAGCAGGATGGTGGGAAATACGCTTGCAAGAGCAAAAACCATGGCATATGCGATAGTAGGAAAGGCAACGCAGGGGAGTAGCCCGATGCGAAGAGGGTGGACGAAATCCTGCACAGTAATTGGTGCTGGATCGATGCGGCGGATCAAGAACAAGCTTCTCAAGTAGCCTTTGGATGCCTGGTCTTCCTGTCCGCGGATATACCGAGTTTCTGCGCCGAAGAAGAAATAAAAGATTAACAGCACCGCGCTGGTCTAACCAAAGAGAAAATATCAGCGCTCTGAAGCTAGCCCAAAGAGCCAAGCGTGCAAAGAGGGTTCAATAAGCCACAGACTCACAATAGCCAAGACCCAATATATCCAACGATACCCAGCTCGAAAGGCAACGAATCCGAATATCAGTGGACCTATCGGGACGCCTAATGTAACAAAGACGGTCCAGATTCCCATGTATCGCCCTCGCTGATGCTTGAAGAATACCTCCTGCACCATACCAGCTCCAATAGCTGCAGCAGGACTAGCTCCGATAGCGACAATAGCTCGACAGATAGCCATAGTAGCATATGAAGGGCTCTTAGCGCAGCCCACATTAGCCACCAGACTAATAATAAGAGACCAAAGGAGGATAGGCCGTCGACCGAATCGGTCAGCTAGGGGCATCCAGAAAAAGGGCGCGACACCTATAATCGCAATTACAAGTGATACTAGATAACTAGTCTGTTGCAAGCTCACGTGGAGGTCTCTGGCGATGTTCTCGAAGGCGGACTGGATAGCACCAGCTGTAAACGTTGACATGAAACCATGAAACGCAACGAAGGCCAGGTTGAGCCATTTCTTAGACCGTGGCCAGTTGTATGGGTCTGCGTCGCTGTAGTCTGGGAAAGGGTCTAGTTGGTCCGTTCCATGCCGCTCTATGATATACTGGCGGTGCGCTTCGGAGATGGAAGTTTGTGACTGAGACTGCTTATTTATCAATATGCTTATCTGGCAAGAGTGGTGAAATATCTGTACCTCATTTACACTTTCACACTGTTGTGATTCTAGCTTCTCCTCAGGTGTCGTTGGGGTAGTAGACATTTTCGCTTTGGTCTTCGGTCTACACTCCTTGTTTTGGGATCTAAAATGAAACTGATATAACAAATGAGAAGAGAAGATTGAGAATTGAACCGTCGAACAAAAAAACAAGTAGCTAATATCAATACAGATAGGGTATTCGATAATGAAGAGAAAACTCCAGCAACCAAAACAGGAAGTTGCCAACACATTCTGTCGCTGACATATCTAGCATTTTATTCTTGTAGTTAGATCACCATCGCCGTTGCATTGAAAGAAGTTTACATAAACATTGTTTGTGCCTCTCCGGATTATTAGTAGATCCCCCAAAGGAATTCCGCAGCCTACGAGCCTATGAAACAGATACGGTATCTATTACGGAGATTCATGCTGCTGACCACCCAGCCAACCTCGAGAGTTCCTCTATCCATACGGTACAACGTTTAACACGAAACCTATAGCATAACTTATCATCGGACGCTAGTAATAATGGGATTGATGTATACTCATCTTAAGATAACTAATTTTTACTCTATCGAGAAAATTTAAACATCGATTGCTACCATCTTCAAGTCAATGATGTTGCCACAGGCAAGACGCTCAATTCCGGTTTAAAAAAAAGGCGATTTGACACTGTGTTCCGTCTAGGACGAACATATTATCATTGCTGCTGCTGATGAATCAGACCCTCTTAGATAATATGTGTATGAGGAAGTTAACCAACAACTTCTCATCAGTGGTGACTTCCCATGCAGCTTGGTAACTCATCGGGACCCCGGACAGGACGTGGGGTTTCCGGGAGGCAATCCTTGCCCGCAGACAGGGGTTGCGGGACCTGCATACCTAGGTACTTACACTAGCGGGGTGAAGGGGCCGCGACTTAGCCCAATCTAAGTCTGCATAGTTCCCGTCCAAAAATAAGCTGTCGCTAATGCCACTACTGCAGAAGTAAGGTTTTTGAGACCGTTGGCCAGGGTTCTTCCCCCCCAAACCTAGGATATTTCCTCCCCTCTCGGTCTACGTAGGTTATAGTTCAGAATACCCGTCAGCCTTAGCACTGTAGCTCACTAAACCTCCTCAGAGTCTTCAACGTTAGCCTCTACCATACTTCTTCCTACCTTTTACGGAAACTGGTTATGCTCTGATTATATTTTAGGGGAAGAGCGATCATGCCTTATATTAATGCCTTTGTCATATAATGGTTATTCCTTGGTTGTGCATTGGGCTCACACTGAGGCACTGGAACAGGTGCATGAGGGTAATAGATATTTGTTTTTGACCCGACCAACACAGGGGAAGCCGTTCGGTAGCTTCAGTGAGTGAAAAGTACGTCATATGGGTCCATGGAAATGGGATTATGCTTAAATTGCATTCGTAATCACCCATCAACACTTATGTTATATACCAAAAGCGCTTAACTGTAAATTACTTAAAGCTCTAGAGTCCACCAAGCTGAACTAACAGCAACTGCCCATAATCAGTGTGATATACGTACACAGCCGTAAGTTCGGAAACATGCATGGGTTTTGTGGAACGCAATTCTCGGATAAATTTATCTCTATCCCCAGTTTTGAAGCCGCTCGAGCTATGAACGCTTTTCGTCTCAAATCTCCCTTCTCAGTCTTAATTTCTCCGTGGGTAAGGAAGGGAGGGCGCAGTCCCTCATAAACACAAGTGCAACAATGGGTTGGCAGTACAGCTCAGGTTAGATCGGTAGTATACAGCTGATTTCATCTACCTGTCATCTGGTTACTATTATATACACTGCATACACCCGAAATTATTTAAGTCACACCTTCGGTATGCGCCCTCGTATTACCCGTGTCTCAAGGTTATTAAAATGAAGCTGTTTAGCCCTCACTTATATGAGACATATGATTAGACCGTGGGGGGTAGAAAGCCTAGCGGCAATTGTATACGGTGCGGTGCGTACCTTTATGCAGCTGTTACTGCCGATCTCACTGCCAGCCTAGTGTTGCCCAAACACAACTCCTTTGATATGTGATGTACCATGAGTTCCAAGAAGGGTTATATCATAATTGTCTTAGTCATATGTCCAGGTCAATGGCAGCAAATCAATGAATACTAGAAGAAACGATAATTCGCGGCTGGCCAACGGCGCGCCCAGGTGCATAAAAGAGAAAAGGTAAATAGAATGCCAAGCATGTAAGCGCAGCGGAAGGTGTTACAAACACAGCTACCTAGTCTTACTCAGTAGTACCCTTCAAACGCGAAGTCGCCGCTTTCATTGAAGAAGAGCCGTTGAAAACTGGTCTGAATTTAGAAAGCTTCCGGACTTCCGCCAAACCGCACATATTCTCCGGAAGCCCAAAAATACTCAATTATCAGAGAAATTTGAAGTGACACATAATCATAAGATTGAACCTTAAGATGTGTGCCGATGCGCCTTCTGGAGGGGATGTCCGGTTGGTGATTTTAGGATGTCCTAAGGATCGAGGCGAAGGCAATGCAATAGGTGCCTGTAGTCCTATCCGATAACCCCCGCCAGTATCCCAGGTATACACCAAGGTGACGCGAGTGATCATGTGAAGGGGAGAGCTTGTTACGTCGACTTTGGACACGTGCATCATTTCCCTTAGTATTCAACTCACCCTGCAACAAGAGCCAGTGACTCGGTTCTTACTATTCCAAGCCAGCTGAAGTCTAGCACACAGTCGTTACCATTGTGACGCTGCAAGAAGACGCCGTTAGACGCATGTTCAGTCTGACGGCTAGTGTTTTAATTACCTAACCCTTGCCAGGTACCAATCGGTATCCAATTTGAAAGCTTACTGACATGTCGACTGGAGCTATGCACGTACTAAGACACGCTTTACCTGCAATGTCGTTAATGTTGGCAATGCAGCATTGCCTTAGAGGAATAGGAAGCGGCGGGACGATTTCAAAATCTCATACACCCTACGGAAATAAGTCTAGTCTCCTTGGTAGCCTCATTCAAACAACCGACATGCGACACCTATTCAGGCTCAGAGTCAACCATCAAGATTAGATATTTCTGGGACAACGATGGTTGCTAACAATCACCGATATGATCCGCTTGATTCAGGCTCGTTGCGCTTGCTACGATTGATAAAGGGGGTTGACCAAGAGATTCATTGTGAACACATCCCCATAACACTCGATAACAGTGAACTCTAGTACGAAGCGGTGTCCTATAGCTGGGGTCCGGACTTTAAAATGCCATAGTTAATATCCACGGTCAAAAGCTATCAATCAATTTTAACCTGAATCTCATACTCCACGATCTAAGCAATATAGAAACCGACCGTATCCTATGAGTTGCTATGCTATCTGCATTGACCAGCACAACGATCTTGAAAAGAGGCACTAAGTTCAACAAATGAAGGAAATATATATTTCCACTAAACGAGTTCTCTTCTTTATAGGCCGTCCAACTGCATCAACAGATCTGCTGATTGCTTCCTTGAGCAAGTTATAGACAAAGTTGCAGAAGCTGGATTTGCAAGAGAACTCGGCAGAACTTTCTTGGAAGGAGATACAGCTTGAGTTGGCCGACAGCCACCTCAGCTCGGTACCAGAACAGCTTAAAGCCTTGTCACAACTTGAGAATCAGGCGCCGGATTATATTCTGTTGCAGGAATGATTCCATAGGGTGTGGGTTCTACAAGAAGCCTGGAACGCTCGCGATGCGTTAATACACTGTCGCTGTAAATCTGTGTCAGCCGCTACATTTTTTATGGCCAGTAAGACTTTCTATCAAAGAGATGATATAGATTTACACAGAAAGATAAAAAGTGTTCAAGGAGTTTTAGATCTTATGTCTGGCCCTCTGAGAACTTACCCTCAAGGCACACACCCTCAGGACCTCTATTCAAGCACAGTACTTTCGTATCTAATCAGTCTGCCGAATGAAACAAATACTCGCATTCTTCTTCTTCTTCTTCATACTAGAGGTTCTATTTACATCACTTGGGAGATGCTGTACACCGTAGCCTGAGATGAAATGCAAGAGAAAGGTGTTATGGAGCTTCTTCTTCGGCAAAGAAACGTGAGACAAATTGTTTCGCGTGAAGTCGTACTGAATTGGAGCCCGTTACATTGTGCGGCGCAAAATGGGTATGAAGCTCTTACTAGGCTTCCAGGCGAAACGGGGGCTGAAATTGATGCTGCAGATCAATTGAATTATACGGCGCTGCGCATAGCCATATCAAATCTTCACTTGGATATTACACAGTTTCTAATCGAAAATGGCACCTACCTGTATGGAGAGTGGTCCGTCCGAAATGCATTATATATTACGATCGGGACTACTGACGACGCTTTCGTAAACATGCTCCTCGAAAACGATGCTAAATAGATTTGGGGCTCGAATTTTAGGGATATATTGTTCCCTGCTCTAGGGAGCCAGCACGAGCATATTTTCAAGCTGCTCTTGGAAAAGTTCCCAATATTGATGCATATGGTGGTGGTAGCGAAGACATTTTGCACTTTGCAGGGTGCGTACGTGTTGGAGGCTAACATGAGAATACTACTTGATAATGGTGCTAACATCGAGGGTAAAACAAAGGGGATAGGCCAGACGGCCCTGCACTGGCCGACCCAAGGTGGGCATGATGCCATCGTGTGATTGTTGATTGAAAGGGGGGCAAATGTTTGGGCGCAGGGTGAATGTGGAAATATGCCATTGTGGGTAGCTTCTTATGTTGGGCAAAAGTCTGTCATATCAATATTATAGAAATTAATATAACTTAATGATTGTAAAGGATTTGAGCTGCCTTAATCCTTAACACTTGCATAAAAGGTCATTAGTGCTACTAGTAACAAAACGAAAAACGAAAAACAGGCGGCAGGAGATATACAATAAGGGATATACAAGATTAGAAAAATATTAAAATATTACTATATAAAGTAATAAATTAATTAAGAATTATCTAAACTACTTATTTATTTAGATATTTACCGGGTTTTAGCTTTATTAAAATACTTTTATATAACTAGTTACTAACTTAAAATACTATAAAAAGGTATTTAATAATTATTTTAAAACCTCTACTTATTTAAGATTTTATTAGTTTTATATAAACTAATTATATAAATATATAATAAAAGGAAATTAATTATATATATTTTAGAAAATAATAGGATTAATAGCTAAGCTATTAACCGGTCGGCTAAACTAATAGCTTAACACTTAAAGCTTTTTTTTAACCGGTAAAGGCAAAGAAAAGGGGGGAAAAAGAGATAAATAAAAGTATTATTATTATTATTATTATTATTATCATTAGCTTTTTTATATAAAATAGCGCACCTTATAGTTATATTATTTGCAATTACTATAATAGTTATTAAAATAACTAAATAGTTGTAATAAAACGGCCCTAAATATTTATAGCCATCTTAAGCGTAACTGTTTAAGCGCATATACTATACTAATATAGGTTAGCTAGAAAGAGCGCCCCGGAGATTACCTAAAAGACGTACCAAAGATTAGCCGAGGGGCGCACTATTAAAGAAAACTTTGTAAAAAATCCTATTAAAATTAGAATAAAAAAATAACGCTTTTAATATTACTAAATAAAGTACTATAAGGAAATGCTAGTTTAATTTTTTAAATAAACTATATTTATTAAAGTTATAAGCCTAGTTTATTTAATAAATTAGTACTTTTTAATAAGATTAGTACTTTTTATAATATTTGCAAAAAGCGCTAACCTTTTACTTTTATTTAATATTTATTATTTGCTAAAAACTTTTTTTAAATATTGCTAGATAAATGTTTTTTTAAACATATAATGAGTTTTTTAAACTTCTACCTTTTTATACATAATAACTTTATTTTTAAGTCTGCCTAAGATTAGCCTAGATAATATATTTGCTTTTAAGTATATACTAAAGTCTAAAGTATTTAAAATATAGTTAACTTTAATAAAAGAAATAATACTTTATATAACCTTAATAAAGTGCTTAAAGCTTTTAATAAAATTTTTATAAAATTAATTATTTTTTAATAATATACTAAGGTATATAATAATATTATAGAGATATATAAAACAGTTTTTAGTAATTTTAACTATTTAATACTTAAGCTTATAAATATAGTTATAATTAATAAATAAATTTTAATAGCACTCGATAATCTAAATCAAAAGTACTTTAGTAAAGCTTTAGTTTAAACTAAAATAATGACTAAATATAAC